>OV050030.1:318171867-318479367 GCA_920105625.2 Clusia tigrina
CTTCTTATTCAATTTGTGCATAATTTTGATGACTGCTGGTCAAGGCTCTCGACGCATACGCTACTGGTTGGTCATTTTGTAAGAGCGCTGCACCAACATTTGAATTGCTTGCATCCAATTGAAGCTTCATGTCTAGGTTTGGGTAATAATATCTGAGTAGCGGAGTAGATGAAAACGAATTTTTAAGGGATACAAATGCATTCTCTTGCTCGGGTGCCCAATGCCAATTATTATTTTTTTTAAAAGATTACGGAGTGGAGCTGTTATTTCCGATAAATTTGGTATGAATTTGCACAAATAAGTTGACATACTTAGATTTCGTTGAAGCGGAACCTTATTTTCTGGCAAATGGGTTGTCCGAAGTGGGCATTGAACTAGGAAACAAACTGTTGGCCATTATACTGTTGTCCAGTTTGCCAAAGGAGTACGAAAACTTCGTTATTGCCATGGCAACAAGGGAGATTTTCCCCGAGTACAGCGCACTCAAGGTCAAACTCTTAGAAGAATACGAACGCAGAGGAAAATACAACGAAACAGTGAAAAGTAGTCACCAATCATATGTCACAATAAAAACAGGCGGAAAAACAACGGCAAGTATTTTAAACCACGAAATTCAGCGATTTAAGGCGCGGCTTGTCGCCAAATGATGCAGCCAACAGTTCGGATTAAATTATATGGAGACATTTTCACCAGTAATAAGATAAACCACCATACGAACAATATTAGCTTTGGCTGTATAACATAAAATGCATCTACATCATTTTGCTATCACTGCGGCGTATCTCAACATTGACCTGTCTGAAGAATGCTATATGCAGCACCCAAAATGACTCATCAGCGAAAAATATCCGCATCGTGTGCTCCGATTAAACACGACAATATATGGGTTAAAGCAATCGGGGCGTGAATGGAACTCAAAACTGGATGGTGTACTAAAGAACATCCGGTTTCATCAGTGCCAGACGGAGTCATGTGTATATAAAATGATGTTTAAAAGCAAGTTAATTCTAATAGCCGTGTACGTTGATGATTTAATTATAGGTATGATAACTATGGTATCGCCTCAGGAGTGAGCGAATATATGGCTACGCGGATCCAGATTGGGCTGGTGATATGAAAGATAGAAAGTGATATGCTGGCTATGTGTTCATGATGAGTGGCGGATCCGTGGAATTTAAGTATGTCTCAACAAATATATGATAGCTTGACGAAAAACCTGTCAAAAAAACATTGTAAACTAACTGAAATGATGGGTCTAAAATTAGTTTTGTGAATTAAAATTATATTTTTGTAAACAGTTTGTAGAGGAAATTCGTATTGGGACGGAGTGTTGAAGTAGTAGAAGTATTTATATGAGTTGGCAACACGAATATCACGATCTCCTCTTTACCATTCCTTATGCTATTTTCTTTTTGTTACGTTAGAATTAAGTCTTTAATATACGAGTACTGCCAATCCATTAAGTACTCTCCGCTTGGGTCATCTGCTGAGTATACATCTACTACAGTATATGTAAATGTATCTGTAAATGTATATGTATATTTTATATGTATATCTATATATATACTAGCGAACCCCCTGCACACTTCGTAGTGCGAAACAAAATAGGAAAATATAAAATCAATTCATAGTTCATTTTAATCAGTGTTAAATAATTTTTATTGTAAAGGTCTGTGGTACACAACATTTTTTGTTTTTCCAC
Organism: Clusia tigrina; assembly: GCA_920105625.2. Classification (NCBI taxonomy): domain Eukaryota; kingdom Metazoa; phylum Arthropoda; class Insecta; order Diptera; family Clusiidae; genus Clusia; species Clusia tigrina. Next base: position 318,173,570 of record OV050030.1, read on the forward strand.
TTTCGGTGTAAATATACAAAACCGATGGTTTGCCAACACGCGAACAGGCAACATACAGTTGTCCATGTGAGAAAACTGGATACTCTAAATTAGCTCCACAAATTCCTAACGATTGGCCTTGCGCCTTATTCATAGTAACCGCAAAAGCAAGGCAAATAGGAAACTGAAGTCGTTTAAATTCAAATGGTGTATCAGATGGAACGATTGGGATGCGTGGAATAAATACATCTTCGCCTTTGAATTTCCCAGTTAAAATAGTAGCTTCAATTACATAAGCCATCAATCTTTTAACAGCAAGTCTGTACCATTACACAAACGGGCTTAATTAATATTGCGTAGCATAATGATAGTGACGCCAACTTTCAATTGGAGATTATGCGGAGGCGATCCTGGTAAATCTAACGAATTCAAAAATTCTGTTGGATAATTCGCAATATCTTGTTCATTGGTAACAGAATCCACAGACTTGTACGAAATTAAATCGCCTGGAATGCCATGTATAGCCATGTCTAATTCCCTAACATATTTCTTCTTAGCCGCTAAAATAGCTCTATTACACAACCATGCATGGCATTTACACTGTTGTGCTATGTTAGTTAAAACACGTTCAATCAATTCCTCTTTTGACTGTACAAAACGGCAAAAATCAGTTGGCAATGTCATCAATCCAGTTTCGTCAGCAGGCATCGCACCATTCCCAATTGTCAGCAATTGCTTAGAGAACTTATCGGCAGATGGATCGTTCTGAAACTGACCACGAACGTTGGTAGTAAGATTCAACGTTTTAACAAATCTCCATAAATATGAAGACTTTAATCAAGCGTTAATTTCATCGGCAACTGTCGATCTGGAATGACGGGCAATGTTTGTCTGAAATCGCCTGACAATAAAATTAATGCACCACCAAATAAGCCTGAATTATCTCGAACATTTTTCATGATTCTTTCCAAAGCTTCAACAGATTTCTTATTCGCCATAGTGCATTCATCCCAAATAATAATACAACAACGTTTCAATAATTTCGCCGTTCCAGATGTTTTTGAAATGTTACATGTTGAAGTTTCATTAACTTGATAATTCAATGTCAATTTTAATGCAGAATGTGCATTTAACAAAGTGGCTGCAATGCCAGAAGACGCCAATGCCAATGCAATTGCATTCTGGGAACGTATCGTTGCCAACAACAGTGAAATTAAGAACGTTTTTCCGGTACCTCCATGAGCATCCAGAAAATAAAATCCACCGGCATCATCATTGACAGCTTGCATTATAGTATGTTACGCCTTTTTCTGCACCGCATTCAATTTCGAAAGAGATTTGCTTCAACAAAATCATTCAATTCGTTGCGATCGTATTGTTGTTCACGTTGCAGTTCCACCTCAAAAATGTCATTCCTGGCGCGATTAGGAGATGGCATTCACAACTGTGCCAATGCTTTATTAGCAATCGACAAACACAAATCTTCTATGCAAATCAATGCTTCATTGTGAATTTCCGGCGTGAAATCCATTGCAGGATTACAATTTACTTGACGCACTTGAAACAGAATATCTTCCGATAGATAGTCTTGAAATTTTGTCCACATGGAAAACAGGTATGCAAAATAATCGAAAACAAAGTTCGGATTTGATAAGGATGAGCCACAACTGCTGTATCTGCAAGTGTTTGTTCCCAATGAGCATCATTTTCCAACAAATTAAGCTGTTGACACGCTTGTCGATACGTCGTACACAGTATTCCATTGACTGTTCTTAATTGTCGAAATGATGTTGGGCCACGAATATTTATTAACAGTAAACGTAAATAAAAACACTCTGCATTATTTGGGTGAACAGTATAAATATGTCCCAAAGCATCAGTTGAATACGTGATGTCCTTGCTTACGCCGTTGGAACTTTTTTTTATGCATTCCACGTAAAATACATTGGCACTTCTGCATACAATAACGATCTGGCAAAAGCATCAACTTCACACAATCTAAAAAAATGCAGTTAGAGTTGTATGAGGTGGTGATACAGCTCTCTGTGCAGCATTTTCGATAGTGAAATACACATGTTGGCCACTTTCAAGATGCACAGCTAAATGAACAACAGCTGGATATCTGTCGTGTATTTGAAACGAACATATACGCCAAATCGCTTCATTATTACTAATGTAACGCCCAATTTGATACTGATGTATTTAATCGGTTCTATTCGGATCAGTAGCTTGAAATACGGCCGTATCACTACCTTTATTTACATACTTGCAAATGTATTTAATGGACTTGACAGAATTGCTGTATTCGACATTAATATGAGCTTTGAATGCTTTCGACAATAACGGTGAATACGGCACAACCCAACGATTATCGACCTCAACGTCTTGATTCAGTCTCTTTTAGTAACAGATCTACCATAATCTTCAGATGATCAACGACGATATAATGGGTAACCATCATTTCCAGTGACTGTATCCGACACCAAAGCTCTTGGATCGCGTTTACTACATTTGCCATCAACCAAACATGAGGAGTTAATGTTGAAGTTTACACGTGGACCGTATCATATTTTGGACATCAGTATCATATAATTCAGGATCACTTGTTTGGTCTGGAATTTCTGCATATACTCGTATATCACATTATCAACTTCATCCGGTGTGATTTTATTGACCAACCAAATTAAAATATGAGCATGAGGCAAATCACGCTTTTGCGATTCCACAGAATACATCCAGCACTTGATTTCACCAAATACTTTTGATTTTACGATGAAATCCATAATGGCTTTTAACTTCTGCTTAAAAACACGGGCAGTGATATCATGGCGGTCGGTTGGGCTTTGGCCAGCGAATGAATTATCCTTAATGTCACTCCATTGCGGATTAAACGTAAACGTTATAAATAAATCTGGTCGACCGTAATGACGTACATAAGTCATTGCATCCTGCGCATACTCATTCATATGACGTGGACTGCCTGTGTACGTTGAAGGCAAAATTATCATTTTTCCGATATCATTAACATTACCGTCATTATTTATAGCATCACGCAAATGGATATACTCCTCCGAATGTAATTTCTTCTGATTAATCCTTATGAAATTTAGTCGTCCAGATTCAATTTTGGCGTCCATGTCAACAGCAAACTGATGGAAAAGTCGACGACAATGCAAAATATGTTTTAAATCATTTTGACGCACCATAGGACGATATTCATTGCACTGACTTTTTATTTGTTTCCGCTCCTAGAATGCAAAATTGTGGAAAAATGAAATAAAACTTTTCAAATTGAAATAGAAATGAAATCTACTAACCGGTAGACGGATTGATCCTTTTAATGTTAAAATGATAACCGTCTTTTCCTCAGCAAAACAACCATGGGTACTGTAATCCATCATAGTAGCGATGAGTTTCAGACACTCGTTGCAGTTGCATATTTCTACGATGCAGCACAATGTCACGGGAATTAAATTCATCGCCCACGATTACAATACCGACATCATCCATTGTTGGCGCATTAAATCGTCTGACATGTTGGCCAGGTAGCGTTTTATCAGCTGGAATCACAATTGCATATTCATCGGATGGCATTTGATCGAGGACCGTTTGAAAAAGCCTCATTATCTCATTTTCAGTATGCAACATATGCTGCAAAAGCTCGACAATCTCTCTCTGTAAATTTGAAGAAATATTACAACGACGATCGGTTTCAACATTTGAGTTACCCAAAAAGTATATTTGCAAAAATTGATAACTTTGACCAGGAAAGGGTAACAAAGATCCAAGTCGATGGTAAACTTAGCCTTGAATCTGTTGAATATCAAAATTTTCACAATCGTACGTTTCAGTATTATCCAACTAAACACAATTACCTAGAACGTTGGCATAAAATTGTCGCGTATAATATTTGTCGCACCGAACGAAGTCATTTGAAAACCGGAGTTGTACGCTTGTATGTTTGCCAAAAAATGTTTCGAAACCGGTGTGGCACCAGTTACCAAATAACGCAAGGACTCCGGTGGTGGATTCAATTCACGTAATTTAACTTGTCCGTTCGCACAACACAATCCAGGCACCTCATGCTAAAACTTAAATGCCATGCATTGACTGCAAACAGTAGTCAGTGATCCAATTGAAACCTTCGCATGAGAAGCGTAATCAAAGTTTGCATCATAATTGAATGATGCACGCTCCAAAGTACGTCGCACATACGGACGTGGAGCTGAATTTCGCGCAGCCCTAACATGTGCCATGGTATTTCGAGCAGCCGAAGTATTATTTTCGCGCTGTTCGCTACTATGAGAAGCTCTAGATGCCGCAGCATTTGTAGCATTACCTGTTCGACGCCCCAAATTACCACGTCTTCGTACCATATTGTGTTCGAAAATGTGGCAACACCAACTAAAAAAGAAATTTGATTTATTTGCAAAATGAAATAAAAAATTGAGGAATATATATATACTATGTTTATAAACGCAAAAAGAATGCGAAGAGCTTTCACTCTGGAATGTTCTTAATGGCACAAAATAAATGAGGGAACACGATCAATCCAATGAACAACTGAACCCAATCTCAATAAATGACTTAAAATCAGTGTAATACACTTGTATTTTCAGAAAAAAGTGTTGAAAAAATGCAATACGCATTGAAATAAGTTAATAAATTGATAGGGTTTGTATTTGGCCGCCGGACCACCAAAAAAAGACAAAAAACCAACGAAAGTTATTCTAAACAGCGAAGGCAAAGGGAATAACAATAACGACACAGTGGCTGAATGAAGCATTGGAAGTCAATAACTTCAAACAGCATTGTTGTGTTATTTTTATTCTCTCTCGGTTAGAGATGTTAACATCAAGCAGCACTGTTTCTGTTGTTGTTATTGTTATTCTCCCTTGCTTAGAGAAGTGAACAATTAATTTACATGCATTCTGATCGAACCAAGATTACACCAACATGCATGTATGTTGTTGTTGCTATAAGTATGAAATAACGACAATATTAGGATGGCCCGGGATTCACTGAGTGATATAGTTTATAATATTTTTTCAGCTATTAGGAGACCAACGGTACCACATTGGGAAAGTTTCATGACAATCGGTCTATTATTAAGGCCGCCAGAACGATTTTTAATAAGGGGGAGTGGCAACGCCCACTTTTCCAAAAATGTATAGTTGTTGTTGCTGTAAGAATAATATAATAACAATATTAGAGTGGCCCGGGATTCAATACTGGAAAAAGAATGTACATATTTGAAATTCAAATTATATAAAATGAATTATGCAGAGCGATCTAATCCGACACTCAGTAATGCCTATAAATCAAGAACCAATAGAATAATGGTTTATATATAAAAACCTTGGTATTGTCGTCACCTTTCGTGGAACAAAATCGGTTCACGCATTACAGAGAACATCAATTACAAACACAATGTAAGTTATTTATATATATATATATAGACTAGCTGAACCCGGCAAACGCTGTTTTGCCTTTAGTTTTTGTTTGGTTTGGCATTATGTGAATAGAATAAAGAATTCCTAAATAAATTGTCTTAAATAAAGTTTAATCCTATGTTCAGAATACTTAGAGAAATGGTCTTCAATAAAATATAAACTTATGTTATTTTTAATTGAACTTTATTAAAATTAAAATTAAAATGTTATAAAATAGAATCATAGACTTAAATGTATTGTAAAAAAAAGAAAGTAAAATGTGAAATGGAATGAAATTAATAATTTTAATTCTACCAAAGAAAAATTGTCATTGAAAAATAGTTTATTGTAATGCCAACGTATCGACGATGTTTTTCGTGTCCCTTGTTGGTGTATACGAGTATATAAATAAATTTTGCGGCTTCCCAACTCTTGAGGAGGCCACATACAATTGCCGTTTGAAAAACACGGATTTTCCAAGTCTAAACCGCAAAATCTCATCGTTTGACCTTGCGACTTGTTGATCGTTATGGCGAATGCTAAGCGAATTGGGAATTGCAATCGTTTGAATTGAATGGGGGCATCTGTTGGAATCATTGGTATACATGGGAGTATAACGTGTTCTACTTTAAATTTTCCGGTGATAATGGTTGCCTCGATGACGTTACCCATAATTTTTTTTATAACCAATCTGGTACCGTTGCATAATCGAGGTGCATTTAGGTTTCTTTATAGAATAATTGGTGAACTTATTTTTAAATTCAATATATGTGGCGGTAATCCTAGTAAGTCCAATGAATTTAAAAACTCTGTTGGATAATTGACACTTTCATTCTCGTCGACCACTGTATCAATGGATTTAAAAGAAAACAAGTCGATAGGAAGCATGTCCTGGATTTTGAAATTGATTGCATCGACATCTACATTTATGGCTGCCAATATTGCTCTTTCACTTAGCCAATTATGATTGTTGTAATTGACGTGTAAATTTGGAAAAACTTTGGCTATCAAATCGTCTCTTGATGTTATATGATTACCGAAATCTTCCGGTAATATGATTGTTTGACTTAATGGATTAAGATTCATAGTTCCATTGCCAATTTTCAATAAATGAGCAGATAATAGGGCTGCTGATGGATCGTTTAATATTTGGGCTCTCATATTTGTTGTCAGTTTCAATTTATGCACGCTACGCCATAAAAAGGCTGATTTCAAGCATGCATTAATTTCATTAGCGTGGAATAACAGGAAGAGCTTGCCTGAAATCGCCTGACAACAAAAACAAAGCGCCTCCAAAAAGACTGTCATTTCCTTTAAGATCTTTGAGTATGTGATTTAAGGCTTGTAAAGAAGGCTTGTATGCCATGGTGCATTCATGCCAAATAATAATGCGACAGTCTTTCAATACTTTCACCATGCCTGAATGTGGTTTAATATTACAAACTGCATTTTCGTTGGTTTGAATATTTAATGGTAATTTTATGGCCGAATAAGCTGTTCATCCACCATCTAGTATAGTGGCAGCTTTTCCAGATGATGCGATAGCCAACGCAATATTTCTTTGTGCTCGTATTTTGGCCAAAATGAGTGAAATTAAGAATGTTTTTCCCGTTCCTCCTGGTACATCCAAGAAAAAAAATCCACCTTCTTGAGCATCAGCAGCAAGCATCACGGTATCAAAATTTACTTTTTGCTCCGGTATCATGTTTGGTTCATTTGTTTGTACATATACATTTACGTCATCGATGTTATATGATTGTTCGCGTCGCATGTCTCGATTGTATAAATCATTTACAGTTCGCTCAGGGGCTGGTATCCCCAATTGCGAGAGTGATTCATTTGTAATTATCATGCAGAGATCCTCCAGTTTTATCAATGCTGAATTGTAAAGGGTTTTCCAACAAGAGGTGTTATTTTGAATCACCCGGTATTTGTCAGTTTGGAAGATTTTCTTTTTTGACATTTGACAAGTAGAAAATACGCCATTACTAAAATGGAATGATACACGCTTCAACAACGCATTGAAATTATTAAATTTCACTACAAAAATGGTGAAAATCTTGCAGTCACAGTTCGGAAAACTAAAGCATTTTTGGGTCGTCGTGAAGCACCTTGTCGGACCGCAATACAGAAAATGGTGGAAAAATTGGAGCTGTTGGGACAAGTTAGTTATGTGAAGAATAAAATCCGTGCACGTCGCTCAAGAACAACTGAGAATATTGCTGCTGTAGCCCAAACTGTTAAAGAAAACCCACGTTTGTCCATTCCTCGTCGTTCTTTGGAATTGGGCATTCCACAAACGTCTTTACACCGTATTTTCCATAAAAAGTTGGGTCTTAAGGCTTATAAAGTTCAGTTAAAACAAGAACTCAAGCCGGCCGATCATCAACAACGTCGTGTCTTTGCTGATTGGGTCCTTGAAATGCATGAAAATGATCCGGAATTCCATCGAAAAATCATCTTGACTGATGAGGCCCATTTCCACCTCGGTGGCTACGTCAACAAGCAAAATTGTGGCATCTGGGGCTCGTAAAACCCAAGAGTTATTGTTGAGAAGCCTCTCCATCCTCAACGTGTGACTGTTTGGTGCGGTTTATGGTCCGGCGGGGTCATTGGACCTTCCTTTTTCGAAAATGAGGTTGGATCAACAGTTACGGTGAATGGATTGCGCTATCGAGAGATGATTAATGATTTTTTAATGGTCGGAGTTGGATGGTATTGATTTGGACAACGTTTACTTTCAACAAGACGGCGCTACGTGCCACACAAGCAACGAAACCATTGCTCTTTTACGGGAAAAGTTTCCGGACCGTGTTATCTCTCGAAGAGGTGATCACAATTGGCCACCGAGATCTTGTAATTTAACAGCCCAGCGTCGACTCAAGTCTCAAAGATAGAATTCGTGAGTCTATCGAGGACATAGGGCAGCCACTTTGCGATTTGGTTATGGAAAATTTCATGAAAAGGATATGGTCCTGTAAGCATGGTCGTGGTGGCCATTTATCTGATGTTGTTTTTCATTACTAACGGCATACCTTCCTCTTTATTATGAAATAAACATCCGATCATTTATCTGAAAATATTGAATACCAAAATAACACCTCTTATTGGAAAACCTTTTATATATCTGCTGTGAATTCTATAGAGTGATATCCTTGTATTGTCCGTAAAGCATAGAGAATATCCTCGCTCATGGTATTTTTTTTCCCCCCTAGCTCTCTGGGGTTTTTTGGATAACAGGGAGTGAGTAGGATAGCAAATTTACATCGTACCTGGTGTGCATTTGAAATGTGAGTTACATAATGCTTTTGTTGAAAAAATTCCAGGGTAATTCGCAACAGGTTTACCTCGTGAACGTGGTTCACTCGTTGACCATTTTCCAGATGTATATCCAAATGGACAACGGTTGGATCTCTCCCATGGATTGGGAACGAAAGGATCCCCCATACTGCTTCATTGCTGCTGATATATCTGCCCATCTGGTACTGTGCAATTTTGTCGTTTGCATTAGCATCACCAATTGTGAATACCGCCATATCACTGCCCTTGTGTACATATTCGCATATGTACTTATTGGATTTCACAGAGCTGCAAAATTCCAAGTTTATATGCGCTTTGAATGTTTTAGTCAAGAGTGGACAGTACGGAACCACCCATTTGTTGCCGACTTTTTTTTTTTTTTTTAATTTTTATTTTTTTTATTAATTTCAATATAAATATATATGTATTACAATTTTTCTACTTATGCCTCAGCGCTAAAAAGCTTGATAGAGGCTAGAAGGCAACCTATTGACTAACAAGAATTTAAATTTTAGTTAATTCATTTAATTTTAAACTTTTAGATAATTCACTCAATTTATACAATTTTAATTAAGTTATAATAATTAAGAAACTAATAATAATAAAAAATAAAAAAAAATTAATAAATTCATTGGATGTATATTTATGCATATTGCTAATTAATGCTTGTTGGATGTCTCAAAACGCAAGAAGTAAATCGGTGTTTTGCAATAAATACTTTTTTAAATTTAATTTGAAAGCAGACAGAGATTCAAGGCTCTTCAAGGTGTTAGGTAGCTTGTTAAACTCGTTTGGTCCAGCAAAACAGATACGTTGCTTTGTTAATTCTAACCGACATCTGACTACCTGTAGATGCCGCGCTTGCCTAGTAACTCGATTTGTGTGCACCATGTTTTGCTGAAATTGTAGGGTATGGGTTCCTATACCACGTAAGGTTTTAAAAACCTGTACCAATAGTTGTATCTTATATAGACCTTTCACTGGGAGTACATTTTTAGCAAAATCTTTATATAAACTCGTCGTGCTATGTCTCAAGGGAAGATCAAAAACAATTTTGAGGGCTTTGTTCTGTGCTATTTGCAAGAATAACAATTAGTTTTACTACCATACACTATAGGTAGGTAAGATAAATGAGAGTGAACCAGAGACTGATAAAGCATCATTTTTGTTTCTATATTTAGCTTATTCTTAAATTTGTACAAGATACCAATTCCTGATGATATCCTACTCTTCAATCTCTTGATGTGACAATCCCACATCATATTTTGAGTGAAAGTCATTCCTAAGTATTTTACACTTTCCGACTCTTGTATTATATTTCGGTCAATTTGTACAGTAAATATATCATCATTTCTGTAATTTGATGGTTTAAATCTAACCAAATTCGTTTTCTCTTTGTTTAAAGCCAATAAGTTAATTCTTGCAAATTCAGAAAGAATTGCAGAATCATACTCAATCTGTGTTCTTAGAACCTCTAGATGTTTGTATTTGTAAAAAAGACATACGTCATCAGCAAACATGAACAGCTTACCATTGAAATTTATGTTTTTTAAGTCATTAATGTAAATTTTGAAAAGTAATGGTCCAAGGACACTACCTTGTGGGACACCACATGTCACAGACAACATACTGCTTTTAGCCACACCGATTTGTACAATTTGCTTTCTATTCCTTAAATAATCCTTAAAAAGATTTAGGGTTGAAGAGGTAAACCCAAGAATATTCAATTTAGAAATCAGTATTTCATGATCAACTAAATCAAACGCCTTCGAGAAGTCGTAAAAAACACCCGCAACGCCTTTGTAGCCTTCATCAAGGCCACAGCAAATGTAATCCACGACATTTACCACTGCCTCTCCAGTACCAGTACCCCTCCTAAAACCATATTGCCGATCAAACAAAACATTATTCCGTTCCAGATAAGCTGCTAGCTGCTCATACATAATCTTTTCAAAAATTTTATCAATGATAGAAAGAATTGAAATCGGGCGAAAGTTTTGTATGACATTGGACTGAACACCCTTAGGAATAGGAGTCACTTTGTGAATCTTCAGAACGTCAGGATATGTTGACTCTTCGATCATGCGATTGAAAATATTTGCAACAATATTGCAGAGAAGAGCTTTCTTTGAGAGCAACATCTTTGGTGTAATTTTATCAAATCCAGGACTCTTGTTAGTTTTTAGGTTATCCAAAATATTTTCAATTTTAGCCCTATCAACTGCAGTCAGTCTAAAATTATCGTTCGTAGGTACTAAAGTACGAAAAAAATTGTAGTCGTCATCTATTTCTTGAGCTATGTTCATTTTCGTATTCTGAACTACATTATAGAAGTAGTTGTTAAGCTTTTCAGCCTTATCATTATCTGTAGATAAAAGAACATCACTTTCATCTACAAAGTCTATAAAACCAGTATTTTTTTTACCCAGTTGTTTATTGAGAAAATCCCAAGTTTTTCTCACATCACCATTACATAGCCTTAAGTTATGTGAATAGTAGTCGTTCCTTAACTGTTTACTACATGTATTTATAATTTTACTAATTCTTTTAAGCCGTTTAGAAATAGTTTCATTATTTCTATCTTTCCTTCTTGCTTTCAATAATTTTGTTTTATAATTAATAAGACCTAATAAGGAATTAGTCATCCAAGGGTTGATTTTATGTTTGATATTCACATCTTTTGTATTTATGGTTGTACACTGTTCAGCTGCTGATGAAAGCATGTTAATGAGGTTCTCACATTTAGCTGACGAGCTATTTGAAATGTTGCATACATAAGAGTTCTGTTCTAAAATATTTGCAAATTTGTCATAATCAAAACATATTTTCTTCTCCGAGACTGTTTCTTTGAGGTTGACTGTTAAGTCAAGCTCACACATTATAAAGTTGTGATCTGTCAAATTCGATTCAATAGAATTTATTGACATACTACATGACAAATTACTAAAAACACAATCTATACAAGACATACTCAACGGTCTGGTTATAAGATTATGACAGGATCCAAAATTAAACTCAGAAAAAGTATCTAAAAGTTGTTTACTCAAGTTATTAGTACAAAGTATATCAACATTAAAATCTCCAGCAATTATACAAGGAGAATTGTGAGCTAATGGTAATATAGATTCAAGGTTTATATAAAAATTTTGCACGGGACACTTCTGAGATCTGTACAACGACGTTATGACAAGGGGTTTATTATCAATTATTATGTTTGGAAGTGATATCATTATCAAATCCAAAAAGTTTCTACTCTGATTCAATAATACCCTGTGCTTTACTTCATTGTTTATGTATATAGAAGTCCCTCCAAACCCATCATCCCTACAGCAATGAACCGAGTTAAAACCAGGTAAGAAATATAAATCCGTACAATGTGCATCAAACCAAGTTTCTTGTACTGCAATAACAGTTCCATTTCATCAGCCTGGGTCCTTAAGGGTAAATAGAATGAATGGCCATCTTGGTCTGTAGATCGTCTGCGATATAAAGGATAACCATCATTTCCAGTTATTGTATATGTTAGAAAAGCCTTTAGAAAGCGCTTTGTACACTTTCCATTATCCATGAAGGGTGAATGTGAATTAATATTGCCACATGGTCCATGAATCATATTTGTCTTAACAATGTTAAACAATTCGGGATCTACAGTTTGATCTGGTATTTCAGCACAAATTATGTTGTTAATTTCGTCTGGTCTTATTTTATCATTACACCAAATGAAAATGTGTGCATGTAGTAAACCACGTTTCTGCCATTCAATTGAATACATCCAACATTTAATTTCTCCAAATATACGATGCTTAACAATCAAATCGAATAATGATTTCAGCTTTTGTTTGAATACTCCGGCGGTAACATCGTGGCGATCAGTTGAAGATTGGCCTGGTAATAACAATTGCTTCACTTCACCCCACTGCGGGTTACACGTGAATGTGATGAATATGTCTGGCCTGCCGTATACACGAACATATGTCATGGCGTCTTGAATATATTCTTGCATGTGCCTTGGACTTCCTGTGTAAGATGATGGTAGAATGCAAACATTTCCAATTTCATTGGGATTAACATTTTCTTGAACATTGTTGTTAATTGCATCTCGCAAGTGTATCTATTCTTCGGCTCTCAATTTAGCTTGATTGAAGCGGATGAATCGTAATCGCTCACTTTCTATCTTTTCATACATGTCTACAATGTTTTGATGGTATAAATGGCGATATTGTAGAATTCGGTATGCATAAAAGTTCATGACACTCACTTTCTTTTGCAATTCATGACCTGAAGGAAGAAGTTCAATTATTAATTAGTTAGTATTTGCTGATTATAGAAATATGATGGTACCTGTTTGTGGATTAAATTGTTTTATATTAATGTGATATCCATCTTCTCCTTCACAAACAAATTAATGAATATTGTAAAGCATCATTCGATAGATGAGTATCCTGAACAGTTTCAATATTGTGGTCTCTACGCATAATTCGAATATCTCGGCGTTCAAAAAAATCTCCAACCATTACTACTGCAACTTCGTTGATTGTTGGGGCATTGAATCGGCGTGCATGTTCTCCCGCAGGAACTCTATCCTCTTTTATAACAATCATATAATTGTCACTAATCATTATCTCTGATGCATGTTTAAATAATGTGATGATTTCATTTATCTCAGCTAGAAATGTTTCCAATGATGCCACGATTGCTCGTTCTTCGGTTCTTTCAATATGATTATATCCGCATCGAATATTGACTTGTTCCTCTTCATTACCCAAAAAATAAATTTGCAAGAATTTAGGATCTTCATTTTTCAATGGATTAAGGAACCAAGTTGATGATGGATTTTAAATGTGGAATTAAAATTACGGCCTTGTGCATCAGTGTTTGTAATAACTTTCGCGGCAAAAGATGTCATTTGGAAGCAGGAATAAAATTTTGTAATCTTTTTTAAAAACAGTTTAGCATCAGCACTTTGTCCCAATAGCAATGTTTTTAACGGCTCCGGTGGCGAATTTAGTGGTGGTAATATAACTTTTCCGGAACAACAGCACATTCCAGCAGTCTCATTCTTGAATTTTAATGCGCGGCAATGATTGCATTCCGTTGAATACTACTCACTAATAGCCATTTTTGAATGAGCACTGTAATTTATGTCGGATTCATAGTTGAAAGCAAGACGGTTGAATGAGCCCAACTTTAAAGAGCGGTTTAATTGCATTCTTTCTCTATTATGTCATCTATTTGCATCAGTAATGCGTTGTCTTTCACTAACTCTTCGTATCTGAAGACCTGCCGCTCTATCGGCAGATGTATGCTGTGAACGTAATGTAGCCATGCGAATTCCGACATCCGCATTATTTTGCAAACGTTGTTCCGGTATTAAATTGTTACGGTAGTCTCTAACATTTCGGGTATTTCGAGTACTTCTGCCAATGTTTCCTCCTCTGGAATGTCTCGGCATTGTACTATACAAAAATGTATTACAAAATGTTTGTATTTGAAAATGAATTGTAATGAAATACAAATTAAAAATACGTACACGTTAAACAATTTGTAGAGCTATTGAAATTATAATTTTACATTTCAGAAGACGCAATTAAATTTTTGTATTAACCTGAAAATTAAGAAAAAATATCTTTCACACTATATTGTGTCAACATCGTCTCGCCATTTTTGTGTACAAAAATTGAATGTTAAATTTTTCTCCTAAAAATAAATTGTATAAAAATACAAATTAGAATCACTTACACGGTCGTTAATTTTTATAACTCTTTAAATAATAATATATAAAGTTCAAAATAGACGAATAATATCTTGTATTTAACTGGAAATAAAGAAAAAATAATTTGTACATTTTGTTTAACTACATTAAATGATGATATAGAAATGCCAATGGAGTACGAACGAAATCGACCGAGTATAAAATACAGAAACGGATATGTCATAGTAAAATAACATTGTTAAAATTGTTAGACTAAATATAATTTCACTTACAAAAAGTTCTATCTTAATTTGGCTTCCATTAATTACTATTATTTTAACAAAAAGAATATGTTTCAATGCGCACAGCTTAACTACATAAAATGCTGATATTGAAAACAACTGACGCTGAATGGTATGTAAAAAAAATTTTTTATTGCACTGTGTATCAACTTCACGACGAAAATTAGTTCATTGTACCTTTACCAACTTCACGCAGAAAAATACTAAACACTATATCAATTCTCAATGAATCCCCATTAAAGATTTACCGCTGAAAGTATGCAAAATTAGAAATGAATGTACGATTTTCTCAGAAGTGCAAATTTATTCCGCTTTTTTAAAAACTCAGACGAATTGCATTGTATGTATATATAGATACAGATAACAACACTGACAGCAAAAACAACAACATCAACATCAACAACAACAACAACAACAACACCGACAACTACAACAACAACAACAAATCGGATAAAAAAAAAACATTTTCGTAAATTTCTCTTCGCGAGGGCTACCTACGGGGTTCAAATTTTGTCAATGACTTTAATTTTATTTAAATATTATATGTTATGAATTTGAAAAAAACGGTCCATAATAACGGCTGTATAAAAATGTGGTCCCTGGCGCCACCTATGGGCAACAATCGGATGGAAACTGAACAGAAAGCTTCATGCAGACCAAACTAACATATGTTGAAAATTTGGTGTCATTTGGTTAGGCGCTTTCGAGTTTTAGGATTACAAACACTGCACCAACGTTTTTATATATTAAGATATATATATATACGAGGTCTGTTAAAAAAGTATCGCGAATTTTTCTTGCCGCAGGGTAGAACGGTCAATAAGAATTATTATCTTCCAGTAATGCGCAATTTGCGAGAAGCAATCCGCCAGAAACGCCCGGATTTGAGGAAGAACACAAATTGGCTTTTGCATCATGATAATGCCCCTGCTCACACATCATTACTTGTGGGCGAATTTTTGGCCAAAAACAGCACTGTAATAATGCTGCAGCTATGAATTTTCTTGTTCCCGAAACTGAAAAGGACCATGAAAGGACGACGCTACGCCACGATTGAGGAGATAGACAACAATCGAAGACAAGCTAAAACACGTCCACGCACAATAGCTGTCAAAAACTGACTGAACATTCAAAATGGCCGAGATTGTCAACATAAGGGAGGGACATGAGCACCAACATAACGCCCCAAAAAGACCGAAAATCGAACATGCGTAGACAGCTGAAATTCAAAATTCGCGATACGTTTTGAACAGACCTCGTATATATATAAAGGGTGTTTTTTTTAGACGTGTGGATTTCAATCTGGCAATACTTTTTTCGGATTTGGTCCTTGATTATGCTCAGTTTGGTTTCCCATTTCATAATGAAAAGACATCCTCCTAAACAACGTTTTCAAATCATTCAAATTTATTACCAAAATAATGTTTCGGTTCGCGCGACCCATCGCGCGCTGCGTCCAATATTCGGTCGACATAATCGCCCAGCGGAGTCGGTAATTCGAGCAACCATGGATCAGTTTCGCACCACGTTTACTCTAGTGGGTAATGCGCATCCTCAGAGACGCCGTACAGTGCGCACAGAAGACATTATTGCCGCTTTGGAGCAGAGTATCGAAGAAGACCAGAATAAGTCTATCCGCCATCGCGCGCAACAATTGGAGCTGTGCCCATCCACTACATGGAAGATTTTGCGGAAGGATCTTGGTTTGCGGCTTCAAAAATCGAACTCGTGCCAGAATTGAAGCCGAACGACCATCAAGCGCGCCGCACGTTCGGTGAATGGGCCCAAAACGAGATGGCCACCGATCTCGATTTTCACAAAAAAGTTTGTTTAACGATGAAGCTCACTTTTGGTGTAATGTGTACGTTAATAAGCAAAATTGTCGCATTTGGAGTGACGATAAATCACAAGCCATTATTGAGACGCCGTTACATCGTCAAAAAGTCACTATTTGGTATGCTCTATGGGCAGAGGGAATCATTGGTCCATATTTCTTCAAAAATGAAGCCGGCCATACTGTTAGAGTCAATGGGGACCGCTATAGAGCCATGATTAACGACTTTTTCGTGCCTGATTTGGAAGATGTTGATGTGGACGACCTTTGGTTTCAACAAGACCGCGCTACATGCCATACAGCCAACGAAACAATCAATTTATTGAAGGAAACTTTTGGTGAGCGCATTATCTCGCGTCGTGGCCTCCAAGATCGTGCGATTTAACACCGCTAGACTATTTTTTGTAGGGCTATGTGAAGTCGCTTGTCTACGCAGATAAGCCCGAGTCGATTGACGCCTTGGAAGAGAATATTCGGCGCGTTATTGTTGACATACGGCCCCAATTGCTGCAAATTTCTCGGCTGGAATTTATTCGAGGCAGCCGCGGCGGCCACTTGCTCAAAATCATTTTTAAAACATAATGGCAAACCCTTATCTTTATAATAAAGCTAATTTCTTGGCCATAACATTAAATTATATGCGTTTCATTTCTGCTTGAAAACCACACGTCTAAACAAAACACCCTTTATATATATGGCGCACTTAGGCCAACATTTACTCTTTCTGATACCGCCTGAGACATCAGGTCACATCCCTTTCAAAGGTCCAGCCATGTGGAGCCCTTAATGAGCAGTTGATGGAGCTAATCTTTTTATTTGAGATATCTCCCAAAGAGTCAGGAAAGTAGTCGTCCTATAAACGTGCGACTCCTTCTGAACAGCGCTGGACACGTGCATAGCAGGTATGCCGTGGACGCTTCTCCTCGTCCATGCGACTCTTGCAGAAGTCGTTAGAGGCAATCCCCAGCCTACACCCGTGAGTGCCTAGAATCCAGTGTCCCATATATATAAATATATATATATATGTATATATATATATATATATATATATATATATATATATATATATATATATATATATATATATATATATATATATATATATATATGTATATATTTATTTATTTATTTTTTTTATTGAGACATTATAATAAGTATACAATGTTTCTTTCCACAACGATTTGTCAGTTTTGACCAAAGTGCTGCTTACATCGAATACATTATATAAATAAATCAATGCATTCTATCGAAAGTTATTGAATCCCCTCCACCAGTTCAAAGGGTTTTAGTCCGTCGCAGTTGTCGTTTTAAGCTGATAGCATCAAGCAACTTGTTAGCTTCTTCATTTGTGTGCTGGCGGAGTCTTTCTTGATAAGATTCGGCCAATTTGATGATTTCGGTGTTCACTGTCGGCACTTGCAGATCGCGGTGAAGGACGCTGTTTCTGATGTACCAGGGGGCTTTAATTAGGGAGCGTAGCACTTTGTTTTGGATGCGCTTATTTGCGCATGACACTTCTTTGCACATCTCCAAAGCTGCGCGCCATACAACCAGAAAAGTTTCAGAACTTATTTGTAAACAGCTAACTTGCAGGGAACGGACAGAAAAGAGTTTCTGGTAATGACCCATTTTAGTTTTTGCAACTTATCTTCTAATTCATCTCTTTTAATTTGAATGTGCTCTTTCCATTTAAGTTTTGTGTTTAGGGTCGTTCGAAGATACTTTGCTATATTTGAATACGGTATCTGGTTGCCAAATATCTTAATCGGCAACCGGAGTTATACGCTTGTATGCTTGCCAAAAAATGTTTCGAAACCGGTGTGGCACCAGTTACCAAATAACGCAAGGACTCCGGTGGTGGATTCAATGCACTTAATTTAACTTGTCCGTTTGCACAACACAATCCAGGCACCTCATGTTAAAACGTAAATGCCATGCATTGACTGCAAACAGTAGTCAGTGATCCAATTGAAACCTTCGCATGAGAAGCGAAATCAAAGTTTCCATCATAATTGAATGATGCACGCTCCAAAGTACGTCGCACATACGGACGTGGAGCTGAATTTCGCGCAGCCCTAATACGTGCCATAGTATTTCGAGCAGCCGAAGTATTATTTTCGCGCTGTTCGCTACTTTGAGAGGCTCTAGATGCCGCAGCATTTGTAGCATTACCTGTTCGACGCCCCAAAGTACTACGTCTTCGTACCTTATTGTGTTCGAAAATGTGGCAACACCAACTAAAAAAGAAATTTGATTTATTTGCAAAATGAAATCAAAAATTGAGGAATATATACATACAATGTTTATAAACGCAAATAGAATGCAAAGCGCTTTCACTCTGCAATGTTCTCAATGGCACACAATAAATGACGGAACACGATCAATCCAATGAACAACTCAACGCAATCTCAATAAATGACTTAAAATCAGTGTAATACACTTGTATTTTCAGAAAAAAGTGTTGAAAAAATTCAATACGCATTGAAATATGTTAATAAATTGATAGAAACAAACTAGGGTTTGTATTTGGTCGCCGGACCACCAAAAAAAAGACACAAAACCAACGAAAGTTATTCTAAACAGCGAAGGCAAAGGGAATAACAATAATGACACAGTGGCTGAATGAAGCATTGGAAGTCAATAACATCAAACAGCATTGGTGTGTTATTTTTGATCTCTCTCGCTTAGAGATGTAAACATGAAGCAGCACTGTTTCTATTTTTGTTATTGTTATTCTCCCTTGTTTAGAGAAGTGAACAATTAATTTACATGCATACTGGTCGAACCAAGATTACACCAACATGCATGTATGTTGTTGTTGCTATAAGAATGAAAGAACGACAATATTAGGATGGCCCGGGATTCATAGAGTGATATAGGTTATAATATTTTTCAGCTATTAGGAGATCAACGGTACCACATTGGGAAAGTTTCATGACAATCGGTCTATTATTAAGGCGAACGATTTTTAATAACGATTTTTAATAAGGGGGAGTGGCACCGCCCACTTTTCCAAAAATGTATAGTTGTTGTTGCTGTAGGAATAATATAATAACAATATTACAGTGGCCCGGGATTCAATACTGGAAAAAGAATGTACGTATTTGAAATTGAAATTATGTAAAATGAATTATGCAGAGCGATCTAATCCGACACTCAGTAATGCATATAAATCAAGAACCAATAGAATAACGGTTTATATATAAAAACCTTGGTATTGTCGTCACCTTTCGTGGAACAAAATCGGTTCACGCATTACAGAGAACATCAATTACAAACACAATGTAAGTTATTTATATATATATATATATATATATATAGACTAGCTGAACCCGGCAAACGCTGTTTTGCCTTTAGTTTTTGTTTGGTTTGGCATTATGTGAATAGAATAAAGAATTCCTAAATAAATTGTCTTAAATAAAGTTTAATCCTATGTTCAGAATACTTAGAGAAATGGTATTAAATAAAATATAAACTTATGTTATTTTTAATTGAATTTTATTAAAATTAAAATTAAAGTGTTATAAAATAGAATCATAGACTTAAATGTAATGTAAAAAAAAAAGTAAAATGTGAAATGGAATGAAATTAATAATTTTAATTCTACCAAAGAAAAATTGTCATTGAAAAATAGTTTATTGTAATGCCAACGTATCGACAATCTTTTTCGTGCCCCTTGTTGGTGTATACGAGTATATAAATAAATTTTGCGGCTTCCCAACTCTTGAGGAGGCCACATACAATTGCCGTGTGAAAAACACGGATTTTCCAAGTCTAAACCGCAAAATCTCATCGTTTGACCTTGCGACTTGTTGATCGTTATGGCGAATGCTAAGCGAATTGGGAATTGCAATCGTTTGAATTGAATGGGGGCATCTGTTGGAATCATTGGTATACATGGGAGTATAACGTGTTCTACTTTAAATTTTCCGGTGATAATGGTTGCCTCGATGACGTTACCCATAATTTCTTTTATAACCAATCTGGTACCGTTGCATAATCGAGGTGCATTTAGGTTTCTTTATAGAATAATTGGTGAAGTAATTTTTAAATTCAATATATGTGGCGGTAATCCTAGTAAGTCCAATGAATTTAAAAACTCTGTTGGATAATTGACACTTTCATTCTCGTCGACCATTGTATTAATGGATTTAAAAGAAAACAAGTCGATAGGAAGCATGTCCTGGATTTTGAAATTGATTGCATCGACATCTACATTTATGGCTGCCAATATTGCTCTTTCACTTAGCCAATTATGATTGTTGTAATTGTCGTGTAAATTTGGAAAAACTTTGGCTATCAAATCGTCTCTTGATGTTATATGATTACCGAAATCTTCCGGTAATATGATTGTTTGACTTAATGGATTAACATTCATAGTTCCATTGCCAATTTTCAATAAATGAGCAGATAATAGGGCTGCTGATGGATCGTTTAATATTTGGGCTCTCATATTTGTTGTCAGTTTCAATTTATGCACGCTACGCCATAAAAAGGATGATTTCAAGCATGCATTAATTTCATTAGCGTCGAATAACAGGAAGAATTTGCCTGAAATCGCCTGACAACAAAAACAAAGCGCCTCCAAAAAGACTGTCATTTCCTTTAAGATCTTTGAGTATGTGATTTAAGGCTTGTAAATAATGCTTGTATGCCATGGTACATTCATCCCAAATAATAATGCGACAGTTTTTCAATACTTTCACCATGCCTGAATGTGGTTTAATATTACAAACTGCATTTTCGTTGGTTTGAATATTTAATGGTTATTTTAGGGCCGAATAAGCTGTTCGACCACCATCTAGTATAGTGGCAGCTATTCCAGATGATGCGATAACCAACGCAATCTTTCCTTGTGCTTGTATTTTGGCCAGAATGAGTGAAATTAAGAATGTTTTTCCCGTTCCTCCTGGTACATCCAAGAAAAAAAATCCACCTTCTTGAGCATCAGCAGCAAGCATCACGGTATCAAAATTTACTTTTAGCTCCGGTATCATTTTTGGTTCATTTGTGTGTACATATAAATTTAAATCATCGATGTTATATGATTGTTCGCGCCGCATGTCTCGATTGTATAAATCACTTACAGTTCGCGCAGGGGCTGGTATCCCCAATTGCGAGAGTGATTCATTTGTAATTATCATGCAGAGATCCTCCAGTTTTATCAATGCTTCATTGTGAGGTGTTATTTTCACCCGGTATTTGTCAGTTTGGAAGCTTTTCTTTTTTGACATTTGACAAGTAGAAAATTACGCCATTACTAAAATATATATAAATAAAGGGTTTTCCCCATTACTAAAATATATATAAATAAAGGGTTTTCCAACAAGAGGTGTTATTTTGAATCACCCGTTATTTTGGTAGTTGCCACTTTTGAAGCTTTTATTCTTTGACATGTTACAAGTAGAAACTACGCCATTATGAAAAATAGAACGACACACGCTTCAACAACGCATTGAAATTATTCAAAATTTCTACAAAAATGGTGAAAATCTTGCAGTCACGGTTCGCAAAACTAAAGAATTTTTGGGTCGTCGTGAAGCACCTTGTCTAACCGCAATACAGAAATTGGTGGAAAAATTGGAGCTGTTGGGACTAGTTAGTGATGTGAAGAATAAAACCCGTGCACGTCGCTCTAGAACAACTGAGAATATTGCTGCTGTAGCCCAAATTGTTAAAGAAAACCCAAGTTTGTCCATTCCTCGTCGTTCTTTGGAATTGGGCATTCCACAAACGTCATTACACCGTATTTTGCATAAAGACTTGGGTCTTAAGGCTTATAAAGTTCAGTTAACACAAGAGCTCAAGCCGGCAGATCATCAACAACGTCGTGTCTTTGCTGATTGGGCCCTTGAAATGCATGAAAATGATCCGGAATCCCATCGAAAAATCATCTTGACTGATGAGGCCCATTTCCACCTCGGTGGCTACGTCAACGGGCAAAATTGTCGCATCTGGGTCTCGGAAAACCCAAGAGTTATTGTTGAGAAGCCTCTCCATCCTCAACGTGTGACTGTTTGGTGCGGTTTATGGTCCGGCGGGGTCATTGGACCTTACTTTTTCGAAAATGAGGTTGGATCAACAGTTACGGTGAATAGATTGTGCTATCGAGAGATGATTAATGATTTTTTAATGGTCGGAGTTGGATGGTATTGATCTGGACAACGTTTACTTTCAACAAGACGGCGCTACGTGAAACACAAGCAACGAAACCATTGTTCTTTTACGGGAAAAGTTTCCGGACCGTGTTATCTCTCGAAGAGGTGATCACAATTGGCCACCGAGATCTTGTGATTTAACAGCCCAGCGTCGACTCAAGTATCAAAGATAGAATTCGTGAGTCTATCGAGGACATAGGGCAGCCACTTTGCGATATGGTTATGGAAAATTTCATGAAAAGGATATGGTCCTGTAAGCATGGTCGTGGTGGCCATTTGGCTGATGTTGTTTTTCATTACGAACGGCATACCTTCCTCTTTATTATGAAATAAACATCCGATCATTTATCTGAAAATATTGAATACCAAAATAACACCTCTTATTGGAAAACATTTATATATCTGCTGTGAATTCTATAGAGTGATATCCATGTATTGTCCGTAAAGCATAGAGAATATCCTCGCTCATGGTATTTTTATTTTTTTCCCTAGCTCTCTGGGGTTTTTTTTTGGATAACAGGGAGTGAGTAGAATAGTAAATTTACATCGTACCTGGTGTGCATTTGAAATGTGAGTTACATAATGCTTTTGTTGAAAAAATTCCAGGGTAATTCGCAACAGGTTTACCTCGTGAACGTGGTTCACTCGTTGACCATTTTCCAGATGTATATCCAAATGGACAACGGTTGGATCTCTCCCATGGATTGGGAACGAAAGGATCCCCCATACTGCTTCATTGCTGCTGATATATCTGCCCATATGGTACTGTGCAATTTTGTCGTTTGCATTAGCATCACCAATTGCGAATACCGCCATATCACTGCCCTTGCATATATCACGCATATGCACTTATTGGATTTCACTGAGCTGCAAAATTCCACGTTTATATGCGCTTTGAATATTTTAGTCAAGAGTGGACAGTACGGAACCACCCATTTGTTGTCGACTTCCATTTCATCAGCCTGGGTCCTTAAGGGTAAATAGAATGAATGGCCATCTTGGTCTGTAGATCGTCTGCGATATAAAGGATAACCATCATTTCCAGTTATTGTATATGTTAGAAAAGCCTTTAGAAAGCGCTTTGTACACTTTCCATTATCCATGAAGGGTGAATGTGAATTAATATTGCCACATGGTCCATGAATCATATTTGTCTTAACAATGTTAAACAATTCGGGATCTACAGTTTGATCTGGTATTTCAGCACAAATTATGTTGTTAATTCGTCTGGTCTTATTTTATCATTACACCAAATTAAAATGTGTACATGTGGTAAACCACGTTTCTGCCATTCAATTGAATACATCCAACATTTATTTTCTCCAAATATACGATGCTTAACAATCAAATCGATTAATGATTTCAGCTTTTGTTTGAATACTCCGGCGGTAACATCGTGGCGATCAGTTGAAGATTGGCCTGGTAATAACAATTGCTTCACTTCACCCCACTGCGGGTTACACGTGAATGTGATGAATATGTCTGGCCTGCCGTATACACGAACATATGTCATGGCGTCTTGAATATATTCTTGCATGTGCCTTGGACTTCCTGTGTAAGATGATGGTAGAATGCAAACATTTCCAATTTCATTGGGATTAACATTTTCTTGAACATTGTTGTTAATTGCATCTCGCAAGTGTATCTATTCTTCGGCTCTCAATTTAGCTTGATTGAAGCGGATGAATCGTAATCGCTCACTTTCTATCTTGGCATACATGTCTACAATGTTTTGATGGTATAAATGGCGATATTGTAGAATTCGGTATGCATAAAAGTTCATGACACTCACTTTCTTTTGCAATTCATGACCTGAAGGAAGAAGTTCAATTATTAATTAGTTAGTATTTGCTGATTATAGAAATATGATGGTACCTGTTTGTGGATTAAATTGTTTTATATTAATGTGATATCCATCTTCTCCTTCACAAACAAATTAATGAATATTGTAAAGCATCATTCGATCGATGAGTATCCTGAACAGTTTCAATATTGTGGTCTCTACGCATAATTCGAATATCTCGGCGTTCAAAAAAATCTCCAACCATTACTACTGCAACTTCGTTGATTGTTGGGGCATTGAATCGGCGTGCATGTTCTCCCGCAGGAACTCTATCCTCTTTTATAACAATCATATAATTGTCACTAATCATTATCTCTGATGCATGTTTAAATAATGTGATGATTTCATTTATCTCAGCTAGAAATGTTTCCAATGATGCCACGATTGCTCGTTCTTCGGTTCTTTCAATATGATTATATCCGCATCGAATATTGACTTGTTCCTCTTCATTACCCAAAAAATAAATTTGCAAGAATTTAGGATCTTCATTTTTCAATGGATATAAGGAACCAAGTTGATGATGGATTTTAAATGTGGAATTAAAATTACGGCCTTGTGCATCAGTGTTTGTAATAACTTTCGCGGCAAAAGATGTCATTTGGAAGCAGGAATAAAATTTTCTAATCTTTTTTAAAAACAGTTTAGCATCAGCACTTTGTCCCAATAGCAATGTTTTTAACGGCTCCGGTGGCGAATTTAGTGGTGGTAATATAACTTTTCCGGAACAACAGCACATTCCAGCAGTCTCATTCTTGAATTTTAATGCGCGGCAATGATTGCATTCCGTTGAATACTACTCACTAATAGCCATTTTTGAATGAGCACTGTAATTTATGTCGGATTCATAGTTGAAAGCAAGACGGTTGAATGAGCCCAACTTTAAAGAGCAGTTTAATTGCATTCTTTCTCTATTATGTCATCTATTTGCATCAGTAATGCGTTGTCTTTCACTAACTCTTCGTATCTGAAGACCTGCCGCTCTATCGGCAGATGTATGCTGTGAACGTAATGTAGCCATGCGAATTCCGACATCCGCATTATTTTGCAAACGTTGTTCCGGTATTAAATTGTTACGGTAGTCTCTAACATTTCGGGTATTTCGAGTACTTCTGCCAATGTTTCCTCCTCTGGAATGTCCCGGCATTGTACTATACAAAAATGTATTATAAAATGTTTGTATTTGAAAATGAATTGTAATGAAATACAAATTAAAAATACGTACACGTTAAACAATTTGTAGAGCTATTGAAATTATAATTTTACATTTCAGAAGACGCAATTAAATTTTTGTATTAACCTGAAAATTAGGAAAAAATATCTTTCACACTATATTGTGTCTACATCGTCTCGGCATTTTTGTGTACAAAAATTGAATGTTAAATTTTTCTCCTAAAAATAAATTGTATAAAAATACAAATTAGAATAACTTACACGGTCGTTAATTTTTATAACTCTTCAAATAATAATATTAAAGTTCAAAATAGACGAATATTTTCTTGTATTTAACTGGAAATAAAGAAAAAATAATTTGTACATTTTGTTTAACTACATTAAATGATGATATAGAAATGCCAATGGAGTACGAACGAAATCGACCGAGTATAAAATACAGAAACGGATATGTCATAGTAAAATAACATTGTTAAAATTGTTAGACTAAATATAATTTCACTTACAAAAAGTTCTATCTTAATTTGGCTTCCATTAATTACTATTATTTTAACAAAAAGAATATGTTTCAATGCGCACAGCTTAACTACATAAAATGCTGATATTGAAAACAACTGACGCTGAATGGTATGTTAAAAAATTTTTTTATTGCACTGTGTATCAACTTCACGACGAAAATTAGTTCATTGTACCTTTACCAACTTCACGCAGAAAAATACTAAACACTATATCAATTCTCAATGAATCACCATTAAAGATTTACCGCTGAAAGTATGCAAAATTAGAAATGAATGTACGATTTTCTCAGAAGTGCAAATTTATTCCGCTTTTTTAAAAACTCAGACGAATTGCATTGTATGTATATGTAGATACAGATAACAACACTGACAGCAAAAACAACAACATCAACAACAACAACAACACCGACAACTACAACAACAACAACAAATCGGATAAAAAAAAAACATTTTCGTAAATTTCTCTTCGCGAGGGCTACCTACGGGGTTCAAATTTTGTCAATGACTTTAATTTTATTTAAATATTATATGTTATGAATTTGAAAAAAATCGGTCCATAATAACGGCTGTATAAAAACGTGGTCCCTGGCGCCACCTATGGGCAACAATCGGATGGAAACTGAAGAGAAAGCTTCATGCAGACCAAACTAACATATGTTGAAAATTTGGTGTCATTTGGTTAGGCGCTTTCGAGTTTTAGGATTACAAACACTGCACCAACGTTTTTATATATTAAGATATATCTATATATACGAGGTCTGTTAAAAAAGTATCGCGAATTTTTCTTGCCGCAGGGTAGAACGGTCAATAAGAATTATTATCTTCAAGTAATGCGCAATTTGCGAGAAGCAATCCGCCAGAAACGCCCGGATTTGAGGAAGAACACAAATTGGCTTTTGCATCATGATAATGCCCCTGCTCACACATCATTACTTGTGGGCAAATTTTTGGCCAAAAACAGCACTGTAATAATGCTGCAGCTATGACGTTTCTTGTTCCCGAAACTGAAAAGGCCCATGAAAGGACGACGCTACGCCACGATTGAGGAGATAGACAACAATCGAAGACAAGCTAAAACACGTCCACGCACAATAGCTGTCAAAAACTGACTAAACATTCAAAATGGCCGAGATTGTCAACATAAGGGAGGGACATGAGCACCAACATAACGCCACAAAAAGACCGAAAATCGAACATGCGTAGACAGCTGAAATTCAAAATTCGCGATACGTTTTGAACAGACCTCGTATATATATAAAGGGTGTTTTTTTTAGACGTGTGGATTTCAATCTGGCAATACTTTTTTCGGATTTGGTCCTTGATTGTGCTCAGTTTGGTTTCCCATTTCATAATGAAAAGACATCCTCCTAAACAACGTTTTCAAATCGTTCAAATTTATTACCAAAATAATGTTTCGGTTCGCGCGACCCATCGCGCGCTGCGTCCAATATTCGGTCGACATAATCGCCCAGCGGAGTCGGTAATTCGAGCAACCATGGATCAGTTTCGCACCACGTTTACTCTAGTGGGTAATGCGCATCCTCAGAGACGCCGTACAGTGCGCACCAAAGACACTATTGCCGCTGTGGAGCAGAGTATCGAAGAAGACCAGAATAAGTCTATCCGCAATCGCGCGCAGCAATTGGAGCTGTGCCCATCCACTACATGGAAGATTTTGCGGAAGGATCTTGGTTTGCGGCTTCAAAATCGAACTCGTGCCAGAATTGAAGCCGAACGACCATCAAGCGCGCCGCACGTTCGGTGAATGGGCCCAAAACGAGATGGCCACCGATCTCGATTTTCACAAAAAAGTTTGTTTAACGATGAAGCTCACTTTTGGTGTAATGTGTACGTTAATAAGCAAAATTGTCGCATTTGGAGTGACGATAAATCACAAGTCATTATTGAGACGCCGTTACATCGTCAAAAAGTCACTATTTGGTATGCTCTATGGGCAGAGGGAATCATTGGTCCACATTTCTTCAAAAATGAAGCCGGCCATACTGTTAGAGTCAATGGGGACCGCTATAGAGCCATGATTAACGACATTTTCGTGCCTGATTTGGAAGATGTTGATGTGGAGGACCTTTGGTTTCAACAAGACCGCGCTACATGCCATACAGCCAACGAAACAATCAATTTATTGAAGGAAACTTTTGGTGAGCGCATTATCTCGCGTCGTGGCCTCCAAGATCGTGCGATTTAACACCGCTAGACTATTTTTTGTAGGGCTATGTGAAGTCGCTTGTCTACGCAGATAAGCCCGAGTCGATTGACGCCTTGGAAGAGAATATTCGGCGCGTTATTGTTGACATACGGCCCCAATTGCTGCAAAAAGTGGTCGAAAATTGGGCTTTTCGGCTGGAATTTATTCGAGGCAGCCGCGGCGGCCACTTGCTCGAAATCATTTTTAAAACATAATGGCAAACCCTTATCTTTATAATAAAGCTAATTTCTTGGCCATAACATTAAATTATATGCGTTTCATTTCTGCTTGAAAACCACACGTCTAAAAAAAACACCCTTTATATATATGGCGCACTTAGGCCAACATTTACTCTTTCTGATACCGCCTGAGACATCAGGTCACATCCCTTTCAAAGGTCCAGCCATGTGGAGCCCTTAATGAGCAGTTGATGGAGCTAATCTTTTTATTTGCGATATCTCCCAAAGAGTCAGGAAAGTAGTCGTCCTATAAACGTGCGACTCCTTCTGAACAGCGACTATGCACGACTCCTTCGGACACGTGCATAGCAGGTATACCGTGGACTCTTCTCCTCGTCCATGCGACTCTTGCAGAAGTCGTTAGAGGCAATCCCCAGCTTACACCCGTGAGTGCCTAGAATCCAGTGTCCCATATATATATAAATATATATATGTATATATTTATATATATATCTATATATATATATATATATATATATATATATATATATATATATATATATATATATATATGTATATATATATATATATATGTATATATATATATATATATATATATATATATATATATATATATATATGTATATATTTATTTATTTATTTTTTTTTATTGAGACATTATAATAAGTATACAATGTTTCTTTCCACAACGATTTGTCAGTTTTGACCAAAGTGCTGCTTACATCGAATACATTATATAAATAAATCAATACATTCTATCGAAAGTTATTGAATCCCCTCCACCAGTTCAAAGTGTTTTAGTCCGTCGCAGTTGTCGTTTTAATCTGATAGCATCAAGCAACTTGTTAGCTTCTTCATTTGTTTGCTGGCGGAGTCTTTCTTGATGAGATTCGGCCAATTTGATGATTTCGGTGTTCACTGTCGGCACTTGCAGATCGCGGTGAAGGACGCTGTTTCTGATGTACCAGGGGGCTTTAACTAGGGAGCGTAGCTCTTTGTTTTGGAAGCGCTGAATTATTTGCGCATGACACTTCTTTGCACATCTCCAAAGCTGCGCGCCATACAACCAGAAAAGTTTCAGAACTTATTTGTAAACAGCTAACTTGCAGGGAACGGACAGAAAAGAGTTTCTGGTAATGACCCATTTTAGTTTTTGCAACTTATCTTCTAATTCATCTCTTTTAATTTGAATGTGCTCTTTCCATTTAAGTTTTGTGTTTAGGGTCGTTCGAAGATACTTTGCTATATTTGAATACGGTATCTGGTTGCCAAATATCTTAATCGGCAGTATTGATATATTTTTTGTTGTAAAGTTGCTGTGCGTAATTTTCGAATTATTTAAACCTATTTTCTATTTTGTTGTCGAATTAGCTATTTCGTTAACAGCGTCCTGGAGTTGTAGCGTTGATTCAGTTTCTGTGTTGCTATAATTGAGTTGCTATATTGGTATTTTCTGGTGTTTGTATATCAGTTGAACATACTCGTAGTAGTTATAAAAGAGGCAGAATAATACTGTCTTGTGGAACTCCTTCTTTGATGGGCTTGAGCTCAGAAAGTCGTTTTCACATTTGACATGGAAGAGTCGATCAAACAAGCATGATCTAGAATGTCGCAGATGATTAATCCTGCATAGCAAACTTTATCAAAAGCCTGAGCCACGTCAAGAAATATGAGTGAGCAAACTTTTCTTTGTGTTTATGTCTAAAGGCAAACTGATGCGATGGAATAAGAATCGATCTTTCAGTGATTTGCTTAAAGCGTTTTAGTAGCAATTTTTCAAATACCTTCGAAATTGTTGGCAGTAATGATATTGGTCTGTATGATGAAGATTCATGCTGCGGCTTGCCTGGTTTGATAATCATAACGACTTCCGCTGTTTTCCAGTAGGTGGGTACATATTTTAGGTCGAAACAAGCGTTAATTATATCGGTTAATCTAGCTATAGCTGTACACGTTAATTTCTTCAAGATCTCCGCTTGCTTGCATTATCAGAGCAATTATTTATAGATATATCTACGTTGGCATTTATGGCATCAGTATAGAATATGTTTTCAAGACGTTCAGTAAATATATTTGCTTACTCAAGAGCACGTCTAGCCACTTTAATTGGTCGTTTATTTATTTTGAACATTTCCATAGTGTACGAGTATATCCGGATCTACGTTCGGTACTAAGGCTGCTAAAGTACAGATTAACGGAATTATTTTTGAATTCATGAAGAGATCGCTTTAGCTTTTAAGCTTCATTATTAAAGTTGCATTTGTCATTAGGAAACCGGGTCGTTTCTTCCTCAATCTTCGTTTTTTGTGCTATGTCTTAGTTCACGTGGGTAGTTTATACTAATCTTCTTTCGTTGAACCTGCGGTATTCTTTCCAAAACCGATTTCTTTATAAATTTTAAATAAATAATTCGTATATATTTCAAGTATATTAATATATAAAATATAATAAAAATAACAGCATATTAATAGTAAAAGTTACATCAGCTAGATGTTTCGATGGAACAGCTGTGCCAAGAATCCTTTGCCTTGAATATGTAAAAACAGGGCAGATGTCTAAAATATGTTTGACTGGTGTGCTTGGAATCTTGCAGAAACTACACGCCGAGTCTCCAGGTTTAAGTAAGTGACCAGGAGTGATCTGCGTGTACCCCAAACGAAGCTTTGTGTATTTCAAAATATCTGTATGCTTAGCACCAGTAGGAAAGATAGGGTTAACGTTAATAAGATTAATAGTCGAGTAATGGTGTACGTAATTGTTCCACTTCAATAGGGACTTGTTTTTTTGATACTGTGTTATAAGACGTTTCAAGTCACCTTTCTTAAGAACGTCAAGATACAAAACAGATACATTGTCGACACTTTTTGCAACAGAGTCAGCAAATTCATTGCCTTGAATACCACAATGACCAGCTATCCACATCAATTTAATTTTATTTTCTTCTTTTATGAGCAAATCTCGAACGTAGGTTACTAAAAGGCTCTCATTTCTGAAGTTTTGAAAATCGGCTATCAGTACAAATACAAAAATTACCTTTGGTTTTGGAGGAAAAATTACCTTTGGTTTTGGAGGCTATAACAGCAGCTTGATAGATTGCAAATATTGATTGGTGAAGGTGGAACAGAGACTATACAATAGCCCTTTTTTCAAAACCACTAGGTCTTCCGATACTTCCGCGAATGATGTTGAAGAGTTATTTTTGGAGCCATCAGTGAAGATAAATTTGAACGATATGAAGCTTAGCTGGCGTTTATACACCAGAAAAAATTGTTGATAATGTTGTGGGCAAGTATTTTGCTTCTGTTAACCCTGAAAACAATTTACAAATGACGAGTCCTTTAGAAGCCAAGGGGGATGTTTAGAATAAGCTTTCCGAACAGGTTTAACTAGGAGATTCATTTCCTTGGCCAGGATCAACACTCTATGTAACGCAGAGGATGTCTTTGGAAAATATTTTCGGTTTGCAGCATTAAAGATGCTTTTATAAAGACCATAATTATTGCAAGATAAGGTTTTGTGTATAAGACTCGCCACCATGTAATCCACCCGCTCAATAAGGCTAGCAAGTCCAGATTTAGCGAGAATATCGTAAGCTTTTCCGAAGGGAAGCATGATAATATTTAAGCTGCTTTTGGCACAGGTTCCATAATGCTTTAACCTATAACAAAGTTTAGAAGTAGGTACAAATGATTTCTTTGGAGAAAAGTATTTTACAATATTAAGGCATTTAACCAATTTATTTCTAATGCAATTGCAATGAAATTTAAAGGTTTATTTACAGCCAAAGGAAACCCCTAACATTTTCATTTCGTTAACATTATTAATATATACATTATTATAACCTAGTTGTACATTTGGACCGAATTTTTTCCGACAAATATGCAGGATATTACATTTCTTATATGCAATAATCGCCCCTGATTGAAGCGACCATATAGAAATGTCATCAAGGATTTTATTAACAATGGTTCTAACATATACCAAATTATTTTCTTTAGTAAATATCAGCACGTCGTCTGCGTACATACCGTGGATCACATTGTACGTATCTATAATATTACTGATTTCCTCGAAAGCAATTATAAATAAAACAACCGAAAGAAGCGAACCTTGAGGAATTCCATTTTGTAAATCACATTTGTCAGAGAAAATCCATGAATTTTAACCATAAATCTTCGATTTGTAAGAAAATTTTTAATTAAGTTGTATATTTTATTATGTATATTTTTAATTAAGTTGTATACATAGTTGTAATCCTAGAGCCTCATGTGGGGTGCTTCGCATTGATATCTCTACCTAAAATGCGTCTATGTTCATAAAGTCCTAGGAGTTGGTTGTAGTCGTCATATGTTATTGTGTGTCTTGGTGGGCTATAAACGACACCGATTATGAAACGTTGATGCTTAGTTTTTATGCATATATTGGTTATATGAAATTTATCAGAGCAGTTATGTTCTTCTTCGAAATGTTTGAAATTATTACTTATAATAACCTTGCATTATTACTGGGATGAACTATATGATACGTAGCAAAGTTTTTCAAATATACATACGATTTATTTGTAAAATAAGTTTCAGATAAGAGCCATATGTCCATTTTTCCTGTTTCTAGTATAGCTTCAAGCTCATTTTTATGCTCAAGCAAACCCTTAGCATTCCATGTCACTACTAACCATTTTATATAGGCTTTTTTTATTTCAAATAGGCAACTCTGTAATTGTTTGTGGCAGATCTTGTTAACGTGATCTTTTTCGTTTGTGTAGGTTGCATTTTTTACGTAAGCTTTTGCAACTCTTTAGCGACTGTGAAGCCACGGTAGTTAGCAGGATGCTCTTCACCGCAATTGCAGCATCTTGGTTTTTGGGGGGTCTTCAGAGTGCATTTTGCAGTTTCATGCCCGCCTGTGAATGCATTGCGATATAGGGGCGCTATTTTTAACTGATTCTATTTTTACAATGGAGCTAAGAATGTTTCTTATGCCATGTATTTTGTGAAGAAGGGTGAAAAGTTTGCATAAAAATTTTGAGGAGCTTTTTTGATTTCCACTGCAATTTGTTGACAGCATTTAAGACTTAAAGTCCTTTATTTTTAAGATTGCCAACAATTCCTCAAAGAGGAAACGAGTGATGAAGATTTTTAGCTCTAACCTTAATAGGACGTGATTGCTTGTATTTGTATGTGAACCATAACTCTGCGAGATTGCTATAATCTGTGCAATCGGTAGTATTAACCTTATACACTTCGTTGCTTTAATTGTATATTCTTTTTTGCAATGGGTGCCAACTCTTTGATTCAACAAATTATATTCTTTGATAGCTGAGATCATGATGGGTGGTGGCTTCCTAACTATGGAAGCCTTTCTTTGCTATGTTTTGAGCAATGTGATTTCCATATGAGCTAGTTGTAGGTTCCACATCAATATGGTAAACCTCTTGAGAGGATTCCGCTATTCGTTTTTTATTTCTACTTTCATTATTCTTTTTACCTATCCAGCATGTCTCTCTTCATCTGTTTGATATTCGACGGGATGCCCTGACTAAAAATCAATTATTTTCGAATTGGTGGCAGGCTGTGACCTTAGATTTTAATTTTCATGTTTAAATTGTGCTTCTTATGCGTGAAGTTTATTACATGAAGTTTTTAGCTCTGACATTTCTTCCAACAAAGGGTCGCCACTAGAGTGGCTCATACTCTGACAGTGTGCCACTAAAATATTTCGTAGTAGAGTTTTAGGCAGTAGTAATAATAGATTTCTCTTAATAGGAGTTTGACAGCTCCATATTTCTTTGCTGCAAAGCAGCTGGTTTTATCAACAAATAATATATCAAAAAGTTTTTTGCTTGTGCTTACCGGATTAATTTAACTGCAAATACACTAAATAAAACATCAAGCATTCATCGTTTACACGCACAACTTTTGTAGAACTTTATATTAATTGGCATGACACATGATCCGATGTTGCAGACCCCATCTAGTGCCTATTGCCCTTGTACAGCAATACAGTGCACACGATGCTTTACGGACCCTCTCAACTAGATTGGCCTGAGCTGAGCTTAGAGTAAAGTATTAGACCCAGATATTTGACTTTATTGCTTAATCTAAGCAAAGTACATTAATTTTGCGTAGAAAGAAGGGCGGTATTTAATACCTTCTAGTGAACAGCATGACTTCAGTCTTTGCTGGATTTAGGCTGAGGCCAAATTTGGTGCACCAGTTAGTCAGGGTGTCTACTGCATAGCTTAGCTTTTCAGAAATCGTTTGAGGGAATTTACCGGAGGCGGTTATAGCGTTGTCGTCTGCATAAGCTATTACGCTGCAACAGCGGTCTTCCAGTCCTTAGAGAGCAGTATTAGCTGCTAAATTCCAGAGGAGGGGATACAAGACCTCACCTTGAGATGTGCCTCTGCTCACTGCTCTTTGCAGTGAGCATTGGCAATACTAGAGGCAATAGTACTTGCTCTGAACAGGTGTTCAATGAATTTGAAAAGACCGATGTCTAGATTCAGATCTAGTAGAGCAGTAACTATAGTATAGGCGCATACATTTTTAAATTCGCCTTCAATGCGAGAAAGACGGCAAGGGTTGATTTGATAGAAGTCCTGATATGGAGATCCAGGACCCTTTCCAACGTCTGTAAAAGAAACGAGGAGAGACTGATTGGTCTGTAGTCATTTGATTTAGTATGGGATGCTTTCCCAGCTTTCGGAATGAAGACTACTCATGACTTCCTCCAACCTATATAAAAGTACATCAATCTGAGGCAGGCGTTCTAGATGCGCACTACACATATCAGAATTAAATGGGCTCCCTTTTATTTGTCCGCTAGGATGATGCCATCCGGACCCGGGGACTTGAAGGTGTTAAAACTGTAAATGACCCTCATAAATTGTCTGTTGGTCACGCAGAGACTACCAGGGATCGTCCGATAGAACTGTTGATATTCTTGACGAGCGAAATCTACGCCACCTGGAAAATTGGTGTCCAGCAGGACTTCAAGCGTCTCGACACATGAGCTTGTCCAGTAACCATTGGCTCTCTGAATGCAGTCTAGTGTTTTGTGCGGAGAATTGAGGATCCGACGTAGCCGGCCAGTTTCACGGAGGAATGTATTTTTCCACAGAAGTTCCTCCACGACGCTCTTTTCGCTCTCCTGGTGGCGTACTTGACCTCAGATTGTTTTCTTTTAAAAGAAACCCAGTCGTTTGTGATTTTGGCTTTATTGAAGAGTTCCTTGCAAGCTACTCGTAAGTCGGCAATTTCCCAACTCTACCATGGAGGTTTTGGCTTGCCTCGAGGATTGGGGGGCAAGATACTTTTATCGCTTGAGAGAGGGCTGCTGTGATTATGTCGACCGCCTGGTCAACGTCAAGCAGGGAGCTGGGGTCGGTGCCAAACTTGACTGCAAGGTGGACTGGAATAAGGACCAGTTTCTGCGCTTTATAATGATTGATTTGGCTGACCTAGATCCAGTGGACACTGCTATATCTATTTCGAAATTTACGTACCTATGATCGGAAAAGATTCCTTGGAGACGGACCAGTTGGTAACGAGGGTCGAGAATTGCTCACCAATTAGGGTGATGTCGGGAACTTCCTGCCTGTTAGGAAGGTCAACTCATTCCCCCAATTAGTAATTACTAGATTATTCACGAGTATAAAATCCAAAAGAGACTCACCCCGTTTGTTGGTATCACCGTTGCCTACATTTACAGATGGGCGTTTGTATCCGTACCTATTATTAAAGGAATCCCCTTGAGTGCCGCATTCATAACCAGTTACTTGAGTGAGTCCTGGGATGGTGTGTCGCAGTGGTCGTGCGCCATGTAACAGGAGACAAGCCAGGTGGTGTTGATATCCATAGCCATGGCTACGCTGTCCCCATCGCTGTACCTGGGGAGAAAAATGGTATTAATTCTGTTCGCTCACAGGACAAACGAACCATATTTATGGACTGCAGCATTCGCTATATAAAATTAGTTTTTAAATAATTTGTGTGCACTCCGTGAACCCTCTCCTGAAGGTGGCAGCGACCCGGTGCTAGCGTCACCATGGCTGCTCTCGTTTCAAAGTCTGGCATCTTCTGTGAGAGAGTTCCCCCATTCGTGTCTCACCGAGCAACGAGCGAAAAGTATCGTCACCATGGCTGTTCTCATTTCAAAGTGTGGCATCTTCTGTGAGAGAGTTCCCCCTTTCGTGTCTCACCGAGGAACGAGCGAAAAGTATGAGTGAACGTGTGTCCGGGTTCGGGTTCGGCCGAACACGCCAACTTGGAACACCAGCATCCGACTTTCGTTATCATTCGTTTTTGCACCGTAGCGGCCTCTACACCAAATGCCCTAAACAACAGGATCGATTTAAACTTTTATAAGTCTCAACATTATATAAAAAAATATTTTGTAAAATCATCCAGATCAAGGAAATATTAACAAGATATTCACACAAAATTTCAAATCATCAAATTAAATCAATATTGAGAAGTGATTGTGTAAATAACCTAGTAATATAAAAATCAATAAAGTTTCCTGTAAAAATATATCAGCCACTCAACAATTCGTTTGACATATGTCAGGAACAGCAACGCAGGGGGTATGAAAGATCAGGCATACTTACATCCATTATGTGGCCTACATTACGTACATATGCAAATGTGTATATTTCGTTTCTGTTACTTTCATATGCTTCAGCATTCTTGTTATTTTTTAATGTCTAAGTAGTATATTTTCTCCTGTAGTTGTGGCTGGAATAGCCTAAACTACAGCTGATGCAAAGATTTTAGTAGTTTGGTTGAGAAAAATAATTTTATTTTTTATTTATTTAAAAGAGGAATAATTATAAATAATTATTACACTAAAGTAAAAAGCGCTGGCTACCAGGGCCTTCGGCTTATGTTAACTTATGATTTTAAAATGAATATATTACTAAATTTATACATTTGTATGTGGCATAATTCTATCAGATCTCTTTAATATTACATAGTTTTAGAAATTTATTTATAGCACTACATATCCATATTGAAGGACTTAAAACAGTTTGATGGTTTCTTATTGCCAAATGCAATTATTCTGCTTTGGTTCAGTCCAGGGCACTCATCAAAAATATGAGTGGTTGATAACACAGGAGCGATGCAGAAACAACAGGTTGGCTTAGGAGTGCCGCTTAGAATATAGCTGTGGGTTATTATGGTGTGCCCTATTCTGAGGCGTATGAAGGTTCTTAACATACGGCATGAACAATCGTGAGGATAAATTGGTTTTGTACCAGTGGGATTATATGTTCTGAAGTGGTGATGATATGGAATCCATTCCCTGTTGAACTTAGCATTAGAAAAGTTAAAAGCAAGTTTGTGTATATCTTTCGCTATAAAATAGCTAAATATATGCAATGGTTCTTTTCCGGCTAGCTTTGCTCTTTTATCTGCCATTTCATTTCCTCGGATCCCAACATGTCCAGGTACCCACATGATTTTAATTGTTTTTTTGGTTCAAGTAGGATTTCTCGGATATTTTGAATCAACAATTCATCATTTTCTCCGTTTAAAAGGGCCTCGATTGTAGATTTACTGTCACTGCATATAACGTGTTTGATATTTGTTTTGGAGGCGAAAAGAGCCGCTTCATGAATGGCAGCTGCTTCGGCTGTGTATACTGAGCAGTACGTAGGTAAAGCACCGACAACTATTGTGTCACCAAGGTCATTTGTCACTGCAAACATAACACTGGTGTCTGATTTCGATCCATCGGTAAAAATAAGCTCCCACTCCGCTCTAAAAGGATGAAGGGCTTCCTTGTAAAGTTGAATGTACCAGTATTCGTTTGAGTTGGTGGAATCTTTTGGATGATTTACTAAATTATTGATAAAAGAGGATCTAGGAATCAGCCACTGTGGATATTTTCCGGGGTGAATGAGTGTTGGAGTAGAGATGACGTTAATTTGTTTGGCTAGCAATAAGCAGCGCGAGAGCGTCGAGGGTTTGAAAAATGTGGAACGCTTCACGATTTTGCGTGTCATCAGGCAGGGGCCATGCTAATCTACTCTGTATAGTTCCAATTTTAGTATATTTTCTGCCAAAGCAAGAAAGAGAAAAATATATTGCTGCGATTGTTCGAATTGAAAAGAGCTCACCAGATAAGAATATTAAAAGTACTTAAATATTTTTAAAAATAAATTTTCATTAAAGTTAAATTAGTTTTAGAGACAAATAAAGATATAATTACAACGTAATTTTAAACTCAGTGCATTTTAAATGCAACAATTTTTACACACCCTTTGGGAATCCAAGGTCAGGAGCAGAATCAGGGATTTTGAAGGTGCTCCCAAATTGTCTAATCCGGCATTTTGTACAAATACTATTCTTAATGATTATACATGATCTATGTTTACCTTCACCCTTTACGAATATCGTAGGATATCCTTTGATACTAAGCCGTTGAACCTCGTCCTTATGGATCCAGGGTTCACGGACAAGTACAAGGTCCGCTCCTTTCTGGGCCAGGTGGAGGATAAGGGCTGCCGAGACAGTTTTTGAATGCTGAAACTTAATTTGTATAACTTTCAATATATTGCGGGTTGGTGATGATGGTGCCGTTCGCACTGTCCTCATAGACCATAGCGAGACTACGCCACCATCGGTCAAAGTGTCCTCTCGGTTAAAGAAGTCCCGCATCAA
Source organism: Clusia tigrina (assembly GCA_920105625.2). Taxonomy (NCBI): domain Eukaryota; kingdom Metazoa; phylum Arthropoda; class Insecta; order Diptera; family Clusiidae; genus Clusia; species Clusia tigrina. The sequence goes on from OV050030.1 coordinate 318,212,868, forward strand.
CTCTGGGTTGGAGAAGTTACTATCTCCGCCATCTAGAACTTCTTCTATCAGCAGTGGCGATGCTATCTCCGTCGACGGAGATAGCGCTGACCTCATTGATGTCCATGAGGACAGATTTAAGATCGACATCTCCCTGAGGGTGATACCCTACACTCTGCCTGTCACCCTTGTACACACGTAGAGTGATCGAACCAAAACCGTAGTGGATCAGTCCCTTACAGGCTAAAGAGGAGCTAATGATTGTTGAGAGAATTGAGAATGATGGTGACCTCCCGGCCACTGCTTTTGGGTTCACTAACTTTGAGCACTTTCCAGTCGAAAGCGGGGAGATCCAAATTACTCATCTTCAGGATCCTCAAAATCTGGTCTGCCGTAGATGGCTCCGAAGGAACCCCCGCTTTGGACATATTACTCAGGGGTTTTCATAGATGGGGACAGCCTTGAGCTTGGAACTTTGCTAGATTCCAGAAATTTGCCAATCTCGAGCTTGCATAGAATCGCTGAGCGTGGATCCCAGCACCAGATTAGTTTGACGTGACCCCGGTACCAAGAAGCGTCACGACAGCGGGTTGATATACCAGGATTGAGTACCATGAGTTCCATGTACCCCTTAAGAAGAGCTCACTCCACCAACTCCCAGTTTGCTGGTGAGATGGTACCATCACTGTTGCCAGTATTAATGACGGCTCAGGTCAACCCTTCCTTCACAATCTCGTTGAATGGTCTGGTGGGCTGTAACCTGGTAGGAGCAGGCTTCTGACGTCACTACGAGAGGCTTGCGTCTAAATAGGCCGTTTGGTGCCGCAAGGCACAGATTGAGCAGTCCGTTTCTAAACAGAGATTCGTGTGACAGAGGTTGGACGACGGTCCATATGCTCTTTGGCCCACTTTAAGACGTCACGCGTCTCTGTTAGTGAGTGTGGATGGGTCAGCGGATTCCAGACTGGCCAGAATTCGATCGGCTGACCTGCGCGTTCTATAGGCATCAGTGGAGGCATTGACACGGTTTGCACCTGAAGCTGAATTGGTGCTTGTGGTTGTGTCTTTGGTCATGCGAGCTAATTCTGCGGGCGCTAGAGGCCTGAGCAGTACATTTGCTGATGTTTTCGCGAAAGGTTCACGGGTAATCTTGGATTTTTGATTTTCTTTGATAGTATGAGTGTCTATTTTGTTGAGCCCCCACTGAAAGCCGCTATCTCCGATCGTACAGTAGTAGTCACTAAAAAAGTTCCTTTTTTATCTATACTACGCAGGGAGGCCATGCTAGGGTTGACACGAGCCCTTATTTGAACAAGCTTCAGAGCCAGACCAGTGCTGATCAGAAGTCAATCTCATCCGAACTTACAACACCAACGTAATGATGACGTACATCGAACGTACTTTGAGGCCTGCCAGGGTTTTAGCGGGGGACGGGGGAATTTACGGCATTAAACCGGAGCTGTTCGCACACGAGTTTCACCTCGGTGCTAAAGATTCACAAGACATCTAAGTCCAAAAATCATAACCACCAGCCCATAAGAAACTAGACGTACAGGGAGTACAATATTCGGTCGTGGTGTTTGAAGCTGAACCCCCTAAACGGAGGGAGTATCATCACCGAGAGGATATTGATCATTTAGCGTTATCCAGAATGCACCACGTGGAGACGATCTACAACTACACGCCGATAAATTTGATAGAAACAACAGTTTGGATGGAAAATTCAAAGGCGAAGACATTTTAATTCGTCGCAATCCAATGATTCCATCCGATGTGCCATTTGAATTTGAGCGTCTTCAATTCCCTGTTCGCCTTGCATTCACCTTTACCATCAATACATACATTGCATGCTCCCAAGTCACAAAACCATCAGCACTATTTGATTACAGCGATGGTGAAAAAAACCAATAGTTGCAAAAATCGTTTTAATTTTCTTCAAATTGTTGGAAAAGTTTTTTGCCTGGCGAAGCGGGTGGGGCTTAAGCAAGCAACGACGACGCATCGAAATAGCTCTTTACTTCATCAGCCACCAATGACTACGCATCGACAGAGCTCTTTTCCTGAACAGCCATCGATGACGACGCATCGACATAGTTATTTTCTTCTCTAGCAACCAACGAAGTCGCATCGACGGACAGAGCTACTTTACTTCATCAGCCATCGAGGAAGACATACAGACAGATCTGTAAGAAGACACATCGACGCACCAAGGCTTTTGACGCCAGCATTTGAAGCAACTGTACAGAGATCATTCTGAATTAGTGGATTATATGGTTTGTAATAGGTACTCCACTAATGCTCAGAACTACAAACGCTTAGTGGGTTAATGGATTATATGCTTTGTAATCGGTTCTCCACTAATACCAAGAAGTACGACCGCTTACTGAGACCATTCGGAATTAGTGGATTATATGGTTTGTAATCGGTACTCCACTAATTTCCAGAATTACCAACGTGTACCGAGACTTTGTTACTGTACTTAGTAGGGTAGTCTAGCTAATTAACTTAGTATTAAATATTATCTCAAAGATTTAATATAATAAATTAAATAAAGTATTGAATATAACCAAACTAAGCAAACTCAAAGTTATTTTCTGTAAACGACTCCTGGCAATCCAGCGAGCATTACCCAGGCGAAAGAAAAAGGGTTCGTTACAATATATATATATATATATATATATATATATATATATATATATATATATATATATATATATATATATGTATATATATATATATATATATATATATATATATATATATATATATATATATATATATATATATATGTATATATATATATATATATATATATATATATATAAATATATATTTATATATATATATACATATATATATATATATATATATATATATATATATATATATATATAAAGGGGTTTTCAAAAGAAACGCTACAAAAGTAAATCAATAGTGAGAGCAAACGACGCCATATTTTTTCCCGCTCTTTTGACATTTCTCTTGAGTAAGGTTTGCCATGTCATCGTGCAAAGATATACGAGCCAACTTAACCAAAAAATTTACTATCGAAATTCGGAGTCAGTCGCTTCAACTTTAAGAACGCTACGTCCAATTTATGATGAGGCTCATTTCTGGCTGAAAGCAAAATATGCATTATTGGTTAGACAGCAATCCACACGTACTCCATGAGTCATCATTGCATCCCGAAAAAATTACGGTTTGGTGCGGTTTATGGGCCGGAGGCGTCACTTCTTCCGTGATAATCAAGACCGGCACATTACTGTGAATGCGAATCGCTACCTGCGAATGATAACCGAATATTTTTGGCCCCAATTGAATAATATGGACTTGGAGGATATGTGGTTCCAACAGGACGGCGCCACAAGCCACACAGCGAATGCCACAATCAATTTACTGCAAACCAAGTTTGGTGAATTGTTATCTCACGAAATGGCCCAGTCGATTGGCCGCCTCGGTCGTGCGATTTGACGCCGTTAGATTATTTCCTGTGGGGCTACGTCAAGTCTATGGTCTATGCCACCGTTGAAAATTGGGTTCAGCGTCTGGACATCTGCAAGCGTGCCGGTGGTGGCCATGCAAAAGAAATCGAGTTCCATACATAATGGCATCGAACGTACTTTCACAGGAATGAAGAATTTCATTGATATCTAAAACCGGTTTTGTTTTATTTAAAAAAACTTTTGTAGCGCTCTTATTGAAAAACCCGATATATATATATATATATATATATATATATATATATATATATATATATATATATATATATATATATATATATATATATATATAAATATATATATATATATATATATATATATATATATATATATATATTGTAACGACTCGTTTTCGCCGGGGTAAGCTCGCCGGATTGCCAGGAGTCGTTTACAGAAAATCTCTAAAGTATTCAAAGCTTGTTTACGTTGATTTACTTATTTTATTTATTTATTAATTTTAAAAAAAGCTTAACTACTTGATACAATTATTTTACTAATCTTAAATACGGACACAGTTGAACTATATGTCCCCCTAGCTTCTGTTGCGTTTGTCAGTGTGGGTTTCTAGCAGAGAATCGATTATAAACCATAATCTCCTCTAGATTCCCCTAGCTTCTGTTGCGTTTGTCAGTGTGGGTTTCTAGCAGAGAATCGATTATAAACCATAATCTCCTCTAGATTCCCCTAGCTTCTGTTGCGTTTGTCAGTGTGGGTTTCTAGCAGAGAATCGATTATAAACCATAATCTCCTCTAGATTCCCCTAGCTTCTGTTGCGTTTGTCAGTGTGGGTTTCTAGCAGAGAATCGATTATAAACCATAATCTCCTCTAGATTCCCCTAGCTTCTGTTTGCGTTTGTCAGTGTGGGTTTCTAGCAGAGAATCGATTATAAACCATAATCTCCTCTAGATTCCCCTAGCTTCTGTTGCGTTTGTCAGTGTGGGTTTCTAGCAGAGAATCGATTATAAACCATAGTCTCCTCTAGATTCCCCTAGCTTCTGTTGCGTTTGTCAGTGTGGGTTTCTAGCAGATAATCGATTATAAACCATCATCTCCTCTAGATTCCCCTAGCTTCTGTTGCGTTTGTCAGTGTGGGTTTCTAGCAGAGAATCGATTATAAACCATAATCTCCTCTAGATTCCCCTAGCTTCTGTTTGCGTTTGTCAGTGTGGGTTTCTAGCAGAGAATCGATTATAAACCATAATCTCCTCTAGATTCCCCTAGCTTCTGTTGCGTTTGTCAGTGTGGGTTTCTAGCAGAGAATCGATTATAAACCATAATCTCCTCTAGATTCCCCTAGCTTCTGTTGCGTTTGTCAGTGTGGGTTTCTAGCAGATAATCGATTATAAACCATAATCTCCTCTAGATTCCCCTAGCTTCTGTTGCGTTTGTCAGTGTGGGTTTCTAGCAGAGAATCGATTATAAACCATAATCTCCTCTAGATTCCCCTAGCTTCTGTTGCGTCTGTCAGTGCGTATAACTTTGTTTAGTACGATGCGTCTGGTCTGTCTGATGCCGAATGAAAAAAAAGAGCGTCTTGTCTGCCTGATGCCGAATGAAAGAAAGAGCGTCTTGTCTGCCTGATGCCGAATGAAAGAAAGAGGCTGGGTTGCCAGTTGCCCCTGCTTTTATGCTCCAGGTTTAGCGTAGATCATCCAATAGTTGTTGTTGTGCGGGAACTGTAGTTTGTTGTGGCATGTTGCTACGGTTTCCCGCATTGTTCTTCTCGTTTGAATGTGACCTTGGGCCACCTTCAGCACATTGTTGTTGCTTTCTCGCTGTTGTTCTTGTAAGTTTTTGCCCTTGGGCCACCTTCAATATTGTGTTGTTGTTGTGATGATTTACCTTGTAGTTGTTCCTTGTGTTGTTTGTTGTTGTTGCTATTTCTCCTTCGGCCACCTTCAGCACTTTGTTGATATTTTATATCGATGGCATAAAATATTTAAAAATATTAAATATTGGATATTTAATTGTGCTTCTCCTCTTTATGCTTTGTCCGGTCTGTTGGTGTGCTTAGCGATCGGTCTGTCGGGTTCCACTTTGTGCTTGGCCTTCGTTTTTGGGTGTTGTTAGTGGGTTATTTTCCGAACTAATGCAGTCGGCAACTTCTGTCGCGATCTCTTGTAAAATTCTAGCATTGCGTTAGGCACGGTTGTTGTAAATTCATATCAGTGCATTGGGCACTGTTGTTGTGAATTCATATCAGTGCGTTGGGCACTGTTGTTGTAAATTTATATTATTTTAGCTGTGGTCAGCCGGTTGCACAATTGTTTGTGTGATATTCTCCTGTGTTATCTTGCGTTGTTGACTTCGTTGCATGTTTTTCGTCGCTTATCACAGGGTTCCACTGTCTGACTTAATTGTGGCTGTGTCTTCTGTCCTCCCAATGCTGAGTATAACACTTGTTGTTGGTAGCATTACTATGGTGGGAGGTGTCTTAGACTCACTTGCATGATGGCTGCTGCACTAAATATGATGGCGGTGTGGTTTTAGCAATGAAAGTGGGAGGTGCCAAATTCTTAGGACAATTAACGTATATATTTTAGGGTTGGTTGTTTAAGCACTTGGCCCCTATTTTAAATATACACGTTTGGAGCGTTATGGCAAAACTAAATATGTAGGGGCAAATTTACGCCTAAAATTTGCTCCTCACAATATATATATATACATATTTATATATATATATATATATATATATATATATATACTAGCGAACCCCCTGCACACTTCGTAGTGCGAAACAAAATAGGAAAATATAAAATCAATTCATAGTTCATTTTAATCAGTGTTAAATAATTTTTATTGTAAAGGTCTGTGGTACACAACATTTTTTGTTTTTCCACTTTCGGTGTAAATATACAAAACCGATGGTTTGCCAACACGCGAACAGGCAACATACAGTTGTCCATGTGAGAAAACTGGATACTCTAAATTAGCTCCACAAATTCCTAACGATTGGCCTTGCGCCTTATTCATAGTAACCGCAAAAGCAAGGCAAATAGGAAACTGAAGTCGTTTAAATTCAAATGGTGTGTCAGATGGAACGATTGGGATGCGTGGAATGAATACATCTTCGCCTTTGAATTTCCCAGTTAAAATAGTAGCTTCAATTACATAAGTCATCAATCTTTTAACAGCAAGTCTGTACCGTTACACAAACGGGGTAGCATAATGATAGTGACGCCAACTTTCAATTGGAGATTATGCGGAGGCGATCCTGGTAAATCTAACGAATTCAAAAATTCTGTTAGATAATTCGCAATATCTTGTTCATTGGATCGTTCTGCAACTTAACACGAACGTTGGTAGTAAGATTCAACGTTTTAACAATTCTCCATAAATGTGAAGATTTCAATCAAGCGTTAATTTCATCGGCAACTGTCGATCTAGGAATGACGGGCAATGTTTGTCTGAAATCGCCTGACAATAAAATTAATGCACCTCCAAATAAGCCTGAATTATCTCGAACATTTTTCATGATTCTTTCAACTGATTTCTAATGCGCCATAGTGCACTCATCCCACACAACAATATCACATGCCTGCAAAAGTTTAGCTGTTCCAGATGTTTTCGATATATTACACGTCGGATGTTCAATAACTTGAATATTCAAAGGCAATTTCAAAGCAGAATGTGCTGTCCGTCCACCGTCCAACAAAGTTGCAGCTATGCCAGAAGAAGCCAATGCCAATGCAATTTTATTCTCAGAACGTATGGTTGCCAAAATCAAAGAAATCAAAAATGTTTTTCCGGTACCACCAGGTGCATCCAAAAAATAAAATCCACCGACTCCGCTATTGACAACTTGCATAATCGAATCATACGCCACTTTTTGTTCCAAATTTAATTTCGGACGATTATCTACAACGTATGCATTCAACAAAACACAATCGTACTGCAACTCACGTTGTAACTCCTGCTCGAATAAAGCATGCATTGGACGATTAGGTGATGGCATTCCCAATTGAACTAAAGCCTTATTTCCAATTGCCAAACATAAATCCTCAATCATAAGTAATGCTTCATTGTAAATTTCTGGAGTAAAATCCATCACTGGATTATGATTAATTCGGCGCATTCGATTCAAAATATCTTCCGACAAAAAATCTTGATACTTTGTCCATAACTCCAACGGATTTGATGGAAAACACGTAGACAAAATTATTGCAAATAAATTCCGAATTTGATGCGGATGAGCAACAACAGATGCATCAGCTAAAGTGTGATCCCAATGTGCATCATTTTCCAACAAATTCAATTTCTGACATGCTTCTCTGTACGTCACACATAATTCACTATCGACAGTTCTCAAATCACCAAACGATGTTGGCCCACGAACATTAACTAACAACAAACGCAAATAAAAGCACTCAGCATTATTCGGATGAACAGTGTATATTCGTCCCAAAGCATCACTCGAATACAAATTCATATGACCTGCCACACGATTTCCTTGTTTTCGTCGTTGAAATTCTTTCTTCGTTGCATTCCAAGTAAAATATGTTGGAACCTCAGCATACAACAACGTTTTGGCAAAATCATCAACTGCACACAACTTGAAAAAAGCTGTCAATGTTGTATCTGTAGGTGATGCAGCTCTTTCAGCAGCATTTGCAGCTGTAAAATAAACACGTTGGCCATTTTCTAAGTGTACCGCAAGGTGAACGACTGTTGGATACCTCTCATGAATATGAAATGCAAATATACGCCAAATGGCTTCATTGCTGCTAATATAACGCCCCATTTGAAACCGAGTTACTTCGTCGTTTCTGTTTGGATCTGACACTCCGAAAACTGCCATATCGCTTCCTTTGTTGACATATTTGCAAATGTACTTAATTGACTTAGCAGAATTGCAATACTCGACGTTTATATGTGCTTTGAAAACTTTCGACAACAGTGGTGAATATGGCACAATCCATCTGTTATCAACTTCAACGTCTTGATTCCGTACTTTAATCAAAGATCTACCATGATCCTCAGTGGATCTACGACGATACAAAGGATAACCATCTTCACCAGTTACTGTATCCGATACCAAAGCTCTTGGATATCGCTTCGTACATTTGCCTTCAGCCATACATGGTGAATTAACGTTGTATTCTCCACATGGTCCATGAATCATGTTTTGAGTAGCAACTGCATATAATTCCGGATCACTCGCACAATCTGGTATTTCGGCTGAAATAACATGATCCACCTCGTCCGGAGTGATCTTATTCACCAGCCAAGTCAAAAAATGAGCGTGAGGCAAACCACGCTTTTGCCATTCAATGGAATACATCCAACATTTCACCTCACCAAACACCCGACTTTTCACAATTAAATTCATCAATGCCTTCAACTTTTGATTGAATACACGGGCAGTAATATCATGCCGATCCATTGTTTTTTGCCCATCAAAAAGAAGGTCTTTCAACTCATCCCATTGAGGGTTACAGGTAAACGTGATGAAAAGATCGGGACGACCATAATGACGAACGTAACTCATTGCGTCTTGCGCATATTCGTGCATGTGTCTCGGGCTACCTTGATATGACGATGGTAATATGATCATTTTGCCAAGATTATCAACGTTTCCATCATTGTTTATAGCATCCCGCAAGTGAATGTACTCCTCTGAGCGCAATTTCCTCTGATTAAATCTAATGAAATTCAATCTCTCAGTCTCGATTTTTGCATACATGTCAACGACAAATTGGTGAAGAAGTCGACGGCAATATAACAAATAATTCACTTCACCCTGCCGAACCATGAAACGATATGAATAAAAATTCATTGCGCTTACTTTTTTTCTCGTTTCAACACCTAAAATCAAATTAAATTCAGTTAGAAGTTTTCAAAAATAATTTTAAAAAAATCGAACACACTAACCGGAAGAGGGATTTATCATCTTAATATTGAAATGATAACCATCTTCTCCGCGGCTAAATAACAACGGATACTGCAAACCGTCATAACACCGATGAGTTTCTGATACTCGTTGAAGCTGCATATTGCGACGACGTAATACAATATCTCTCGATTTAAATTCATCTCCAATAATTACAATAGCCACTTCATCCATCGTTGGTGCATTAAACCTTCTAGCATGTTCACCAGGTGGCGTTTTATCAGCACGAATAACAATTGCATACTCGTCAGATGGCATTTGATCTAATGCTGTTTGAAATAATCGAACTAACTCATTTTCATCATGCAACATATTCTGCAACTGTTCAACAACATCATTCCTCAAAATTGATGAAATGTCACAACGACGATTGGTTTCAACAGTCGAGTTACCCACAAAGTATATTTGTAAAAATTGATAGCTTTGATCTGGGAGTGGTAACAAAGAACCAAGTCGATGGTAAACTTGGCCTTGAATCTGTTGAATACCAAAATTTTTGCAACCGTACATATTGTTATTATCAAAACAAACATGATATATGTCATTCACCGTAATTACCTTAAATGTCGGCATGAAATTATCTCTAATAATTTTAGTGGCACCAAACGACGTCATTTGAAAACACGAATTGTACGTTTGTATGTTTGTTAAAAATGCTTTGAACTCGGAGAAGTGTCAATAATCATTGAACGCAAAGGCTCTGGTGGTGGATTCAATTGAGGTAATTTCACTTGGCCACTTGCACAACATAATCCAGAATTTTCATGTTTAAATTTGAAAGCCTTGCAATAAACACACACAACAGACATTGTTCCAATTGAAACGACATCAAGAGACGCATAATTTAAATAAGCATCATAAGCAAATGCTGCACGTTCCAAAACAATTCTTGGGTTTCTCGATGCTCTCAAACGTCTCATTCCAGCTCTTACAGCTGCATTTACATTAGCACGCTGTGCATCGCTTTGCGCAGCTCTACTCGCCACAGATGACCTAGCAGTAGCTGTACGACGCCCAAGTTGGCTACGACGACGGGTCATTTCAATAGTTCACAGATTAAATTGTAATATATCTAAACAAATCCAAACTAAAAAATTAACTTTTCATTAATTTTTTCCACAACTAATCGTTTGTTATAGGACATGATTCAATCAAAGAATTACCAATTTTAAAAATATATACAGCTCTGAACACAGCAAACGTTGTGATTCACACACAAAAAATCCAATAAAATGCTCAGAATGGTAAATGCCAAAAATGTAATAAATTGCTAAAATAAAATACAACACACTCTTAAATCAATTGAAATTTTAAATTCACTCGAAATCAAAACGTTGATAAATTTCCTACATACATTCACACACACGTACCGCAGCAACTATTGTTGTGCCTAAACGGCCAAAAATCCAATTTGAATGCTTAAAATGTTCACACCTATTAATAGCAAAAATCAAGCAGCAATTGTTGTGATTAAACATCCAAAAATCCAATAAAATTCTTAAAATGTAACAAACTCCATCCACCAGTTGAGATTCCACTCGAATAATATTTCCACTTTTGTAAACAAACAACAGGTTGATACCAAATGAACTGTAATTCCAATGTGTTCCAATCAGACTATTGTCAAATTACTTTCCACGTTCCATTTACTGTAACTCTCACAAAATATAAACAGCTGACTTGATATCGATGTATGTTTACACTCTCAAAACTGATACACAATTCAACAACTTCAAAGCAAAATGAAATTTTTTTATTTGAAAATTCAATTAAATTTCGTTCATTTGTCGTATGACCATTTTTTCCCTTTGTTATTGGTTGCGTGCTATTTTGATTGCTATTTCCAACAAATATAGCGCGTATGTACACAATTTGAACTGCATAAAATTCATACATTTACTTTTCATATCAATTAAAATCAAATTTGCAAAAAAAAAAATTTCCAATAGGTCCAAAACCCTTCACTCAAACACATATAACTCGACCAAATCAAAACATTTTCAACCATTTTTTTTTTTAAACCATCTAGAGAACGTACCCTACAAAATGGTATCGGCCGAACCCAATTTACCCAGCCGAACTCTCAAACACTCGTCACAAACAGATTTGACAACATTTTTTTATATATATAGATATATATATATATATATATATATATATATATATATATATATATATATATATATATATATATATATAAAATATATATATATATATATATATATATATATATATATATATATATATATATGTATATATATATATATATATATATATATATATATATATATATATATATATATATATATAACTATATATATATTAGGGTGCGCCGAATAGTATGGAAGGAAAAAAATCTTAATGGGCGCTTCGCGTTTCTGATTCTTGGGATTGTACTGAGCAAAAAAGTCCACATCTCTACCAATACAATTACTTTGTACTTTAAATGAATTTCTCATAATTTTCAAAATAAATTTTGAACAAAACAAAAAAAAACATATTTTTGGGTAAAAAAAGTGGAAAAAATAAGAAATAGAAAATCTTTATGATTTTGCGCTATGAACAACTGAAAATGGTAATTTATCAATATTTTCACGCAAAATTTGCACTTTCACAAGGCCAAAACTGCCTGAAGGAGCATTCCAATGGTTTTGCGATGTAATAGAGAGTTCTTAACTATTGTCTTGCCTACAATTTTTGTCTAAGTATTGGATCGAAAATCTCAATGGCTGTTATAGGCCAAAATATCCTAAAAAACGTGAGAAAAAGTAGTGAATTTTCTACATTTTCGACTTTTCGACCATGAAAACGAAGTTTTTTCTAAGTAATATGTTCAGAGAAATTGTAGCCCGAGACAATAGCTACAACTTTATTGCAAGTCTGCAATAAAGTCAAAATCTGGAAGCTCGATTTTCACCATCGACATATAGTCTAGTGGACTTTTTTGCTCAGTACAATCCCAAGAATCAGAAACGCGAAGCGCCCATTAAGATGTTCAAATCGCCCCACACTAATATATATATAAATATGTATAAATATATATATGTATGTGGGAAATGCCCATATAGTCTAATAACACCATAATTTAAACTCAACGGACAATAGTACAATGTGACAAATGGAATGAGAACAGACAGACTTATAGAAAAGGACAAAGAGAGAGACGAGATAGTCTCTGTGCAACGTTCGTAAAGTAAAGTTGATGTAAAGTTGTCAAGCCGATTAAAGTTGATTAAAGTTGTGAAATTTAGAATAAGCTAATAATAATTAATACCAGTTTAACTACAATATAATCATACCCTAGACATAAGATTTACCATCATTAAACAAACATTAATTAAATAAACATTAATTAAAATATTAAACATTAGCCAAAATCGTGTTTTATTGAAGTCATCAAACTATAAAATAGAATACCCCCTACAAAATTTGGAGAGCTCGTCCGGGATAGTGTACAAAATTTGGGATAAAGTCAAAAACTGTGATTAAAAGTAATGCAATAAAAAGTGAATGCATTTTAGTAATTTAAAAATATTAAAATTGAAAAAAAAGTTGATTGTTTGGTAAACAAAACACACACCTACACTCGTGTTCGATCACAAAAGCCAAGAGCATAACTATAAAAATAAATGAAACGTTGAGCAGAGAAAATAAACTGTCAGTTGTTCTCTCAAACGGATATAAATTGCAACAGTTGAGAAGTGAAACCAAACAAAAAAAAAAATAACATTTAATTTGAACGGTTTAAAAAAAAAATTAAAATAAAACGTTTGCAAAAACACAAACAGTTAGAGAGCGAGAAGCAATCAAATAAAAAACAAAGTGCGTGTGTATGTACAGAGAAACGAACAGAAACATTTGAAATTGATACAGAATTTGAGAGCAGCAAACGCAAATAAAGAAGTAAACGTTGAAGCAGAATTTTTTTTGATCGTTAAATTTAAAAATTCAAAACAAACAGAAGATAAAGCGAATGTTGAAAAATTGCCTAGTGACGTCATAAGAAGAAACAAACGAAGAAGTTGCAAAGCGGTACATGACATCAAAGAGCTGAGGTGAAGGTAAATGCAGAAATGTCAAAGAAGATATTTTTTTAATAAAATATATATTTTAAGGAGTAAAGTTGTCAATTAAAAAATTTAAGGAGTAAAGTTGTAAAATTGTTATATAAAATTAAAGGTGTAAAGTTGAAAGATTGTCAAATAAAAATTTAAATTATAGGAGTAAAGTTGAAAGATTGTCAAATAAAAAATTAAAGAACTTAAGTTGAAATTAATGCTGTTAAGATTGAAAATTTAAAGATTATTCAAGCAAGAATAAAAGAGAATATTATTTTAATAGAAGCAGTTAACATAAAATAACAGAGAATATTATTTTAATGGAAGGAGTTAATATAAAATAAGATAGAATAATATTTTATATAGAAGTAGTTAACGTATAATAAAAATTGTTCAGAAGGTGTGAAAGAAAGATTTACAAAAGTAAAGAAGAGGAAAGATTAAAAATATTTTATATTTTTTATGTAATGTTCTAAATATTCTTACGTCATTAAATGCTAAAATATTTATACAAATTAAGCGGCTGAAAATTAATAATTATTTTTAAAATTTTATTGATTAAAGAATTAATTTTAAAAAATTAATATAGTTTTTTGTAAAGTTGTTGCACTGACTCATTGAGATGGAAGCTGAGACAATTAAACTTTTAAATTGTAATGAATTACGTGACAAATTATGTGAGTTGAGTTTAGAGACTACGGGGTTAAAGGCTGTTTTACAGAATAGGCTGTTACAGCACTACGGCCATGAAGCCGTAGATGATGATAATGAGTCAATTCGATCTCAATATGAAGATGTTCGAGCAGGTTTCGAACAGATCATAATATATGAAATAAAAAACAATATATATATATATATATATATATATATATATATATATATATATATATATATATATATATATATATATATATATATATATATATATATTTTGAAGCCAGTTTAAGGTATGGAGTTTCAATTTGATCTGAGCACTCTTTGAGTCAATGTGTTTAGTCCAGGTTAATCGTCTGTTTAAGGGGATTCCCAGGTACTTTATGTCAGAGCGTTGTGGAATGTTTTGACCATTGATGCGAATAGGGAGCACGTGTCCTTCCTTAAGGTCAATGTTAGGTGTGCACATTTAGCTTCGTTGACTTTTATTATCCATTTGTTAAGCCATTGTTCAATAGACACTAAGTGGCTCAGAAGCCATTGCGAGGATTCAAGATAGGCGCTGTTTGTACTCAATATGGCGGTATCATCGGCAAATGTGAATACAGCCGTGTGATCGGAAGTTGGCATGTCAGCTGTAAAAAGCGAATACAGCATTGGTCCAGGCACACTGCCTTGAGGGACTCCTGCTTTGATATCAAAGTAGTCGGATGTAGAGTCACCTTGGGTTTCCATGAATTTTCTGGCTTTAATTAATGAAGGTTTCAAATAGTTTGTGAAATTTCTTTGGAAGAATTTCTTTAAGTTTATATGTTAGCCCTTTGTGCCACATCTTATTAAAGGCTAGCGTAATGTCAAGGAATGCAGCAGAGCAGTATTTCTTTTGTTCGAATGCTGAGCCTATAACTCTTACTATGCGATGCACTTGCTCTATCATGAAGCCATGAAGCCGTAGATGCTGATAAAGAGTCGATCCGATTTCAATATGAAGATGTTCGAGCAGGTTTCGAACAGATCAATCATCCCGTGATTACTTTAAAAGATGTAGTTGATAGTCTGAGTGTGTATAGTGGTACTGATTCCCTTGATGTTCGACACTGGGTAAATGATTTTGAGGAAAACGCAGAAACTGTAGGTTGGAATTCGATACAAAAATTTATTTATGGCAAGCAATTGTTGAAAGGTGCCGCAAAATTATTTGTCCGTAGTCAGTCAGGTCTTCAAGATTGGCATTCTTTGAAGGGCGCATTGATTTCTGAATTTGGTGAAAATTTCTCGACAACAGAAGTTCACAAAATTTTACGAAATCGACGAAAGAAGGCAGATGAAAGTTTTCGCGAATATTTATACACCCTAATGGAAATTGGGAAACAGATTAAGTTAGATGATCGTAGTTTACTTGATTATTTTGTCGAAGGTATCCCAGATTCACGAATGAACAAAAGTGTATTATATCAGGCGAAAACCATTTCAGATATGAAAGAACAAATTCAAATTTATGAAAAAGTTAGAATATCTATCAAACCAAATTATAGGGAAAAAGAAGCTGTCGTATATGCAAAAAGCAATGGTAAAGCAAAGCAAGAAGGAGTAAAGGTTGAGAAAATTTGTTTTAAATGTGGTAACAAGAATCATTTTGCCAGGGATTGCCCAGAAAAACAAGATAAATGCTTTAAGTGCAATGGATTTGGCCATCGCTCATATCAATGTAAGAATTCGGTCAAAAAAGTCATAAATCCTGAAACAGATCAAGCAAATATGGTGAACGGTGGTTCGAAACTTGTTTTTAAAGAAATAAAATTTGGATTCAAAGCCGTTACAGCGTTGATAGATACCGGATGTGATGTGTGCTTGATGCGTAGAGATATGGTTATCACGCTAGGAGGCTTTGACGTGATTGATGAAAGGGTTAACCTATTGGGTATAGGTCAAGCCAGAATTGAAACTATAGGTCGTTTTAATACAAAAGTCGAAATTGATGGTATTCAATTTGAGGACTTACGTCCTATTTCAGAAAGTTTATTAATAATTACGCAATTATTGGTAAACCATTGTCAGATTTATTAAGAAAGGAAGTTACGTTTAAGTTGACAGATGAAGTTTTGACGGCATTTCAACAGCTGAAAGATGAATTAGTGAATGCCCCAACATTGAAACTATTTGATCCAAGTGCTGTTACAGAAGTTCATACAGATGCCAGTAAATATGGATACGGAGGCGTACTGATGCAGAAAGATTCTGAAAATCAGAAAATGCACCCTGTACAGTACATGAGTCGTAAGACGAAACCATGTGAGGAGAGGTATCATTCTTACGAACTTGAAGTTTTGGCGGTTATAGAAGCTTTAAAGAAATGGCGTGTTTACTTGCTAGGTATGCCATTCAGGATTATAACAGATTGTAACTCATTTAAAATGACCATGGATAAAGATGACGTTCCGCCTCGCGTTGCGAGATGAGCTATGTTTTTGCAGGAGTTTATGTATGAAATTGAACATCGCCCAGGAAATCGTATGAGACATGTTGATGCTCTCAGCAGAGTTAACTGTCTATTAGTAGAAGGAAGTTTTTCACATCGTCTCAAAGAAGCTCAGATGTCAGATGATTTTACAAAAGCGATAAAAGCTATCGTGGAAAGAGACCAATATGAAGATTATTTTATCAGGAATGGGTTATTGTATAAGGATCCCAATAAGGAACTTATTGTAGTCCCAGAACCGATGGAAGAGGAAATAATGAAGATTGCTCACAAGCAAGGACATTTTAGTGCTAAGAGAACACAAGGTTTAATAGAAAAGCAATATTTTATACCAAAGTTGTCGTCTAAAGTAGCGAAAGTTACTAAAAACTGCATTGAATGCATTATAACGGAAGCGAAGACGGGGAATAAGGAAGGATTTTTGAATCCCATAAGTAAAGAAGACAGGCCATTGGTCACGTATCATATTGATCACGTAGGACCAATGGAAGCCACTCACAAAGCGTACAACCATATACCCGTTATAGTAGATGCGTTTACTAAGTTTGTTTGGTTGTATCCCACTAAATCGACAGATACCAAAGCACTGATTGAATGTTTGGAAAGACAGTCCTCAGTTTTTGGAAATCCTGCTAGGATTATTTCAGATAGAGGTACAGCATTTACCTCAAACGCTTTTGAAGAGTATTGTAAAGAAGGGAATATTCAACATCTCTTAATAACTACTGGTGTACCAAGGGGTAATGGCCAGGTGGAAAGAATCCACAAGATAGTACCTATGTTGACAAAGTTAAATTTGGAAAAGCCCGAAAACTGGTACAAGCATGTGCGTCGTGTACAGATGGTTATTAATTCGACACCACCCAGAAGAGCTCAGCATTCTCCATTTAAATTACTGACAGGAGTAGAAATGAAGTTACCGGAATTTCCAGAGCTTCGAGCTATGTTAGATAACGAAAGTATAAAAGAATTTAATGAGGAACGAGAGTCAGTAAGAGTCGAAGCTAGAACTAATATGGAAAAAATTCAAAGGGAAAATTGCAAATCTTTCAATAAAAAGTTGCCATTAAGCGGACCCAGTTCGGTACTGGAATGAAGTTGAGAGGAAAGTTTTTAGGTCCATATAAAGTCACGAAGAAGCTACATAACGGTAGATACGAGGTCGAAAAGGTTGGACATCAGGAAGGTCCTATCAAGACTAACACTGTTGCCGAGAATATGAAAAGATGGTCAGAGATATTCGGGTCGAATACTGGTCAGAAAGGCCGAATTGTGGGAAATGCCCATATAGTCTAATAACACCATAATTTAAACTCAACGGACAACACTCTAGAAATAGTACAATGTGACAAATGGAATGAGAACAGACAGACTTATATAAAAGGACAAAGAGAGAGACGAGATAGTCTCTGTGCAACGCTCGTAAAGTAAAGTTGATCTAAAAGTTGTAAAGCCGATTTAGGTTGATTAAAGTTGTGAAATTTAGAATATATATATATATATATATATATATATATATATATATATATATATATATATATATATATGTATATATATATATATATATATATATATATATATATATATATATATATATATCTATATATATAAAAAAATGTTGTCAAATCTGTTTGTGACGAGTGTTTGAGAGTTCGGCTGGGTAAATTGGGTTCGGCCGATACCATTTTGTAGGGTACGTTCTCTAGATGGTTGAAAATGTTTTGATTTGGTCGAGTTATATGTGTTTGAGTGAAGGGTTTTGGACCTATTGGAAATTTTTTGTTTTGCAAATTTGATTTTAATTGATATGAAAAGTAAATGTATGAATTTTATGCAGTTCAAATTGTGTACATACGCGCTATATTTGTTGGAAATAGCAATCAAAATAGCACGCAACCAATAACAAAGGGAAAAAATGGTCATACGACAAATGAACGAAATTTAATTGAATTTTCAAATAAAAAAATTTCATTTTGCTTTGAAGTTGTTGAATTGTGTATCAGTTTTGAGAGTGTAAATATACATCGATATCAAGTCAGCTGTTTATATTTTGTGAGAGTTACAGTAAATGGAACGTGGAAAGTGATTTGACAATAGTCTGATTGGAACACATTGGAATTACAGTTCATTTGGTATCAACCTGTTGTTTGTTTACAAAAGTGGATATATTATTCGAGTGGAATCTCAACTGGTGGATGGAGTTTGTTACATTTTGAGAATTTTATTGGATTTTTGGATGTTTAATCACAACAATTGCTGCTTGATTTTTGCTATTAATAGGTGTGAACATTTTAAGCATTCAAATTGGATTTTTGGCCGTTTAGGCACAACAATAGTTGCTGCGGTACGTGTGTGTGAATGTATGTAGGAAATTTATCAACGTTTTGATTTCGAGTGAATTTAAAATTTCAATTGATTTAAGAGTGTGTTGTATTTTATTTTAGCAATTTATTACATTTTTGGCATTTACCATTCTGAGCATTTTATTGGATTTTTTGTGTGTGAATCACAACGTTTGCTGTGTTCAGAGCTGTATATATTTTTAAAATTGGTAATTCTTTGATTGAATCATGTCCTATAACAAACGATTAGTTGTGGAAAAAATTAATGAAAAGTTAATTTTTTAGTTTGGATTTGTTTAGATATATTACAATTTAATCTGTGAACTATTGAAATGACCCGTCGTCGTAGCCAACTTGGGCGTCGTACAGCTACTGCTAGGTCATCTGTGGCGAGTAGAGCTGCGCAAAGCGATGCACAGCGTGCTAATGTAAATGCAGCTGTAAGAGCTGGAATGAGACGTTTGAGAGCATCGAGAAACCCAAGAATTGTTTTGGAACGTGCAGCATTTGCTTATGATGCTTATTTAAATTATGCGTCTCTTGATGTCGTTTCAATTGGAACAATGTCTGTTGTGTGTGTTTATTGCAAGGCTTTCAAATTTAAACATGAAAATCCTGGATTATGTTGTGCAAGTGGCCAAGTGAAATTACCTCAATTGAATCCACCACCAGAGCCTTTGCGTTCAATGATTATTTGCACTTCTCCGAGTTCAAAGCATTTTTAACAAACATACAAACGTACAATTCGTGTTTTCAAATGACGTCGTTTGGTGCCACTAAAATTATTAGAGATAATTTCATGCCGACATTTAAGGTAATTTCGGTGAATGACATATATCATGTTTGTTTTGATAATAACAATATGTACGGTTGCAAAAATTTTGGTATTCAACAGATTCAAGGCCAAGTTTACCATCGACTTGGTTCTTTGTTACCACTCCCAGATCAAAGCTATCAATTTTTACAAATATACTTTGTGGGTAACTCGACTGTTGAAACCAATCGTCGTTGTGACATTTCATCAATTTTGAGGAATGATGTTGTTGAACAGTTGCAGAATATGTTGCATGATGAAAATGAGTTAGTTCGATTATTTCAAACAGCATTAGATCAAATGCCATCTGACGAGTATGCAATTGTTATTCGTGCTGATAAAACGCCACCTGGTGAACATGCTAGAAGGTTTAATGCACCAACGATGGATGAAGTGGCTATTGTAATTATTGGAGATGAATTTAAATCGAGAGATATTGTATTACGTCGTCGCAATATGCAGCTTCAACGAGTATCAGAAACTCATCGGTGTTATGACGGTTTGCAGTATCCGTTGTTATTTAGCCGCGGAGAAGATGGTTATCATTTCAATATTAAGATGATAAATCCCTCTTCCGGTTAGTGTGTTCGATTTTTTTTTAATTATTTGTGAAAACTTCTAACTGAATTTAATTTGATTTTAGGTGTTGAAACGAGAAAAAAAGTAAGCGCAATGAATTTTTATTCATATCGTTTCATGGTTCGGCAGGGTGAAGTGAATTATTTGTTATATTGCCGTCGACTTCTTCACCAATTTGTCGTTGACATGTATGCAAAAATCGAGACTGAGAGATTGAATTTCATTAGATTTAATCAGAGGAAATTGCGCTCAGAGGAGTACATTCACTTGCGGGATGCTATAAACAATGATGGAAACGTTGATAATCTTGGCAAAATGATCATATTACCATCGTCATATCAAGGTAGCCCGAGACACATGCACGAATATGCGCAAGACGCAATGAGTTACGTTCGTCATTATGGTCGTCCCGATCTTTTCATCACGTTTACCTGTAACCCTCAATGGGATGAGTTGAAAGACCTTCTTTTTGATGGGCAAAAAACAATGGATCGGCATGATATTACTGCCCGTGTATTCAATCAAAAGTTGAAGGCATTGATGCATTTAATTGTGAAAAGTCGGGTGTTTGGTGAGGTGAAATGTTGGATGTATTCCATTGAATGGCAAAAGCGTGGTTTGCCTCACGCTCATTTTTTGACTTGGCTGGTGAATAAGATCACTCCGGACGAGGTGGATCATGTTATTTCAGCCGAAATACCAGATTGTGCGAGTGATCCGGAATTATATGCAGTTGCTACTCAAAACATGATTCATGGACCATGTGGAGAATACAACGTTAATTCACCATGTATGGCTGAAGGCAAATGTACGAAGCGATATCCAAGAGCTTTGGTATCGGATACAGTAACTGGTGAAGATGGTTATCCTTTGTATCGTCGTAGATCCACTGAGGATCATGGTAGATCTTTGATTAAAGTACGGAATCAAGACGTTGAAGTTGATAACAGATGGATTGTGCCATATTCACCACTGTTGTCGAAAGTTTTCAAAGCACATATAAACGTCGAGTATTGCAATTCTGCTAAGTCAATTAAGTACATTTGCAAATATGTCAACAAAGGAAGCGATATGGCAGTTTTCGGAGTGTCAGATCCAAACAGAAACGACGAAGTAACTCGGTTTCAAATGGAGCGTTATATTAGCAGCAATGAAGCCATTTGGCGTATATTTGCATTTCATATTCATGAGAGGTATCCAACAGTCGTTCACCTTGCGGTACACTTAGAAAATGGCCAACGTGTTTATTTTACAGCTGCAAATGCTGCTGAAAGAGCTGCATCACCTACAGATACAACATTGACAGCTTTTTTCAAGTTGTGTGCAGTTGATGATTTTGCCAAAACGTTGTTGTATGCTGAGGTTCCAACATATTTTACTTGGAATGCAACGAAGAAAGAATTTCAACGACGAAAACAAGGAAATCGTGTGGCAGGTCATATGTATTTGTATTCGAGTGATGCTTTGGGACGAATATACACTGTTCATCCGAATAATGCTGAGTGCTTTTATTTGCGTTTGTTGTTAGTTAATGTTCGTGGGCCAACATCGTTTGGTGATTTGAGAACTGTCGATAGTGAATTATGTGTGACGTACAGAGAAGCATGTCAGAAATTGAATTTGTTGGAAAATGATGCACATTGGGATCACACTTTAGCTGATGCATCTGTTGTTGCTCATCCGCATCAAACTCGGAATTTATTTGCAATAATTTTGTCTACGTGTTTTCCATCAAATCCGTTGGAGTTATGGACAAAGTATCAAGATTTTTTGTCGGAAGATATTTTGAATCGAATGCGCCGAATTAATCATAATCCAGTGATGGATTTTACTCCAGAAATTTACAATGAAGCATTACTTATGATTGAGGATTTATGTTTGGCAATTGGAAATAAGGCTTTAGTTCAATTGGGAATGCCATCACCTAATCGTCCAAAGCATGCTTTATTCGAGCAGGAGTTACAACGTGAGTTGCAGTACGATTGTGTTTTGTTGAATGCATACGTTGTAGATAATCGTCCGAAATTAAATTTGGAACAAAAAGTGGCGTATGATTCGATTATGCAAGTTGTCAATAGCGGAGTCGGTGGATTTTATTTTTTGGATGCACCTGGTGGTACCGGAAAAACATTTTTGATTTCTTTGATTTTGGCAACCATACGTTCTGAGAATAAAATTGCATTGGCATTGGCTTCTTCTGGCATAGCTGCAACTTTGTTGGACGGTGGACGGACAGCACATTCTGCTTTGAAATTGCCTTTGAATATTCAAGTTATTGAACATCCGACGTGTAATATATCGAAAACATCTGGAACAGCTAAACTTTTGCAGGCATGTGATATTGTTGTGTGGGATGAGTGCACTATGGCGCATTAGAAATCAGTTGAAAGAATCATGAAAAATGTTCGAGATAATTCAGGCTTATTTGGAGGTGCATTAATTTTATTGTCAGGCGATTTCAGACAAACATTGCCCGTCATTCCTAGATCGACAGTTGCCGATGAAATTAACGCTTGATTGAAATCTTCACATTTATGGAGATTTGTTAAAACGTTGAATCTTACTACCAACGTTCGTGTTAAGTTGCAGAACGATCCAATGAACAAGATATTGCGAATTATCTAACAGAATTTTTGAATTCGTTAGATTTACCAGGATCGCCTCCGCATAATCTCCAATTGAAAGTTGGCGTCACTATCATTATGCTACCCCGTTTGTGTAACGGTACAGACTTGCTGTTAAAAGATTGATGACTTATGTAATTGAAGCTACTATTTTAACTGGGAAATTCAAAGGCGAAGATGTATTCATTCCACGCATCCCAATCGTTCCATCTGACACACCATTTGAATTTAAACGACTTCAGTTTCCTATTTGCCTTGCTTTTGCGGTTACTATGAATAAGGCGCAAGGCCAATCGTTAGGAATTTGTGGAGCTAATTTAGAGTATCCAGTTTTCTCACATGGACAACTGTATGTTGCCTGTTCGCGTGTTGGCAAACCATCGGTTTTGTATATTTACACCGAAAGTGGAAAAACAAAAAATGTTGTGTACCACAGACCTTTACAATAAAAATTATTTAACACTGATTAAAATGAACTATGAATTGATTTTATATTTTCCTATTTTGTTTCGCACTACGAAGTGTGCAGGGGGTTCGCTAGTATATATATATATATATATATATATATATATATATATATATATATATATATATATATATATATATATATATATTATATATTTATATATATACTAGCGAACCCCCTGCACACTTCGTAGTGCGAAACAAAATAGGAAAATATAAAATCAATTCATAGTTCATTTTAATCAGTGTTAAATAATTTTTATTGTAAAGGTCTCTGGTACACAACATTTTTTGTTTTTCCACTTTCGGTGTAAATATACAAAACCGATGGTTTGCCAACACGCGAACAGGCAACATACAGTTGTCCATGTGAGAAAACTGGATACTCTAAATTAGCTCCACAAATTCCTAACGATTGGCCTTGCGCCTTATTCATAGTAACCGCAAAAGCAAGGCAAATAGGAAACTGAAGTCGTTTAAATTCAAATGGTGTGTCAGATGGAACGATTGGGATGCGTGGAATGAATACATCTTCGCCTTTGAATTTCCCAGTTAAAATAGTAGCTTCAATTACATAAGTCATCAATCTTTTAACAGCAAGTCTGTACCGTTACACAAACGGGGTAGCATAATGATAGTGACGCCAACTTTCAATTGGAGATTATGCGGAGGCGATCCTGGTAAATCTAACGAATTCAAAAATTCTGTTAGATAATTCGCAATATCTTGTTCATTGGATCGTTCTGCAACTTAACACGAACGTTGGTAGTAAGATTCAACGTTTTAACAAATCTCCATAAATGTGAAGATTTCAATCAAGCGTTAATTTCATCGGCAACTGTCGATCTAGGAATGACGGGCAATGTTTGTCTGAAATCGCCTGACAATAAAATTAATGCACCTCCAAATAAGCCTGAATTATCTCGAACATTTTTCATGATTCTTTCAACTGATTTCTAATGCGCCATAGTGCACTCATCCCACACAACAATATCACATGCCTGCAAAAGTTTAGCTGTTCCAGATGTTTTCGATATATTACACGTCGGATGTTCAATAACTTGAATATTCAAAGGCAATTTCAAAGCAGAATGTGCTGTCCGTCCACCGTCCAACAAAGTTGCAGCTATGCCAGAAGAAGCCAATGCCAATGCAATTTTATTCTCAGAACGTATGGTTGCCAAAATCAAAGAAATCAAAAATGTTTTTCCGGTACCACCAGGTGCATCCAAAAAATAAAATCCACCGACTCCGCTATTGACAACTTGCATAATCGAATCATACGCCACTTTTTGTTCCAAATTTAATTTCGGACGATTATCTACAACGTATGCATTCAACAAAACACAATCGTACTGCAACTCACGTTGTAACTCCTGCTCGAATAAAGCATGCATTGGACGATTAGGTGATGGCATTCCCAATTGAACTAAAGCCTTATTTCCAATTGCCAAACATAAATCCTCAATCATAAGTAATGCTTCATTGTAAATTTCTGGAGTAAAATCCATCACTGGATTATGATTAATTCGGCGCATTCGATTCAAAATATCTTCCGACAAAAAATCTTGATACTTTGTCCATAACTCCAACGGATTTGATGGAAAACACGTAGACAAAATTATTGCAAATAAATTCCGAATTTGATGCGGATGAGCAACAACAGATGCATCAGCTAAAGTGTGATCCCAATGTGCATCATTTTCCAACAAATTCAATTTCTGACATGCTTCTCTGTACGTCACACATAATTCACTATCGACAGTTCTCAAATCACCAAACGATGTTGGCCCACGAACATTAACTAACAACAAACGCAAATAAAAGCACTCAGCATTATTCGGATGAACAGTGTATATTCGTCCCAAAGCATCACTCGAATACAAATTCATATGACCTGCCACACGATTTCCTTGTTTTCGTCGTTGAAATTCTTTCTTCGTTGCATTCCAAGTAAAATATGTTGGAACCTCAGCATACAACAACGTTTTGGCAAAATCATCAACTGCACACAACTTGAAAAAAGCTGTCAATGTTGTATCTGTAGGTGATGCAGCTCTTTCAGCAGCATTTGCAGCTGTAAAATAAACACGTTGGCCATTTTCTAAGTGTACCGCAAGGTGAACGACTGTTGGATACCTCTCATGAATATGAAATGCAAATATACGCCAAATGGCTTCATTGCTGCTAATATAACGCCCCATTTGAAACCGAGTTACTTCGTCGTTTCTGTTTGGATCTGACACTCCGAAAACTGCCATATCGCTTCCTTTGTTGACATATTTGCAAATGTACTTAATTGACTTAGCAGAATTGCAATACTCGACGTTTATATTGGTGAAGAAGTCGACGGCAATATAACAAATAATTCACTTCACCCTGCCGAACCATGAAACGATATGAATAAAAATTCATTGCGCTTACCTTTTTTCTCGTTTCAACACCTAAAATCAAATTAAATTCAGTTAGAAGTTTTCACAAATAATAAAAAAAAAATCGAACACACTAACCGGAAGAGGGATTTATCATCTTAATATTGAAATGATAACCATCTTCTCCGCGGCTAAATAACAACGGATACTGCAAACCGTCATAACACCGATGAGTTTCTGATACTCGTTGAAGCTGCATATTGCGACGACGTAATACAATATCTCTCGATTTAAATTCATCTCCAATAATTACAATAGCCACTTCATCCATCGTTGGTGCATTAAACCTTCTAGCATGTTCACCAGGTGGCGTTTTATCAGCACGAATAACAATTGCATACTCGTCAGATGGCATTTGATCTAATGCTGTTTGAAATAATCGAACTAACTCATTTTCATCATGCAACATATTCTGCAACTGTTCAACAACATCATTCCTCAAAATTGATGAAATGTCACAACGACGATTGGTTTCAACAGTCGAGTTACCCACAAAGTATATTTGTAAAAATTGATAGCTTTGATCTGGGAGTGGTAACAAAGAACCAAGTCGATGGTAAACTTGGCCTTGAATCTGTTGAATACCAAAATTTTTGCAACCGTACATATTGTTATTATCAAAACAAACATGATATACGTCATTCACCGTAATTACCTTAAATGTCGGCATGAAATTATCTCTAATAATTTTAGTGGCACCAAACGACGTCATTTGAAAACACGAATTGTACGTTTGTATGTTTGTTAAAAATGCTTTGAACTCGGAGAAGTGCCAATAATCATTGAACGCAAAGGCTCTGGTGGTGGATTCAATTGAGGTAATTTCACTTGGCCACTTGCACAACATAATCCAGGATTTTCATGTTTAAATTTGAAAGCCTTGCAATAAACACACACAACAGACATTGTTCCAATTGAAACGACATCAAGAGACGCATAATTTAAATAAGCATCATAAGCAAATGCTGCACGTTCCAAAACAATTCTTGGGTTTCTCGATGCTCTCAAACGTCTCATTCCAGCTCTTACAGCTGCATTTACATTAGCACGCTGTGCATCGCTTTGCGCAGCTCTACTCGCCACAGATGACCTAGCAGTAGCTGTACGACGCCCAAGTTGGCTACGACGACGGGTCATTTCAATAGTTCACAGATTAAATTGTAATATATCTAAACAAATCCAAACTAAAAAATTAACTTTTCATTAATTTTTTCCACAACTAATCGTTTGTTATAGGACATGATTCAATCAAAGAATTACCAATTTTAAAAATATATACAGCTCTGAACACAGCAAACGTTGTGATTCACACACAAAAAATCCAATAAAATGCTCAGAATGGTAAATGCCAAAAATGTAATAAATTGCTAAAATAAAATACAACACACTCTTAAATCAATTGAAATTTTAAATTCACTCGAAATCAAAACGTTGATAAATTTCCTACATACATTCACACACACGTACCGCAGCAACTATTGTTGTGCCTAAACGGCCAAAAATCCAATTTGAATGCTTAAAATGTTCACACCTATTAATAGCAAAAATCAAGCAGCAATTGTTGTGATTAAACATCCAAAAATCCAATAAAATTCTCAAAATGTAACAAACTCCATCCACCAGTTGAGATTCCACTCGAATAATATATCCACTTTTGTAAACAAACAACAGGTTGATACCAAATGAACTGTAATTCCAATGTGTTCCAATCAGACTATTGTCAAATCACTTTCCACGTTCCATTTACTGTAACTCTCACAAAATATAAACAGCTGACTTGATATCGATATATGTTTACACTCTCAAAACTGATACACAATTCAACAAATTCAAAGCAAAATGAAATTTTTTTATTTGAAAATTCAATTAAATTTCGTTCATTTGTCGTATGACCATTTTTTCCCTTTGTTATTGGTTGCGTGCTATTTTGATTGCTATTTCCAACAAATATAGCGCGTATGTACACAATTTGAACTGCATAAAATTCATACATTTACTTTTCATATCAATTAAAATCAAATTTGCAAAAAACAAAATTTCCAATAGGTCCAAAACCCTTCACTCAAACACATATAACTCGACCAAATCAAAACATTTTCAACCATTTTTTTTTTTAAAACCATCTAGAGAACGTACCCTACAAAATGGTATCGGCCGAACCCAATTTACCCAGCCGAACTCTCAAACACTCGTCACAAACAGATTTGACAAAATTTTTTTATATATATAGATATAACCGTTATTGTGCTATCAAAAAATAAAGTATTTATTTATTCATCAACAACTATCTTGTCCCCTTCAAAGTAATTCCCCTCAGATATAATACACTTATGCGAGCGTTTTTTCCAATCCTCGAAACACTTCTGAAACGCTTTTTTTGGTATCGCTAACAGCTCCTGTTTCGATTTTTCTTTTATCTCCTCAATCGTAGCAAAACGCTTTCCTTTCATCGGTGTCTTCAGTTTTGGAAAGAGGAAAAAGTCAGCGGGTGCCAAGTTCGGTGAATACGGTGGTTGAGGCATGATAACGGTTTTGTTTTTGGCCAAAAACAGCTCCTGAGCGATGTCCATGCGACGTTGTTTTTGCTCAAAGTTTAGCTATTTTGGAACAATCTTCGCTGCCGTACGTTTCATGCCTAAAACATCCGTTAAAATTGTTTGGCATGGGCCGAACGATATACCAACATCATCAGCAACCTCTCTGACAGTGATTCGACGATTATCCAAAATCATTTTCTTCACTGCGTCAATGTTTTCATCGGTTGTTGACGTGCTCGGGCGACCAGGACGAGCATCGTCATAGCCATCTTCTCGGCCTTCCTTAAACCGGTTATACCACAATTGAACTTGTGTTCTGCTCATAGTAGACTCGCCTAAGGCCACAGTCAACATTTCAAATGTCCTTGCGCATTTAATTTCATTTTTTACACAAAACTCAATACAGTTTCTTTGATCCATTTTTTCGAATAGTACAAAATCGAAGAGCACACCAAAACACGACTAACCTCTTTATCTGTCAAAAACAAACTGACAATCCAAAATGGTTGGTATTGCCAACATATATAACAGACATGTGTACCAACATAACAGAAAAAAAAATGCGAAGATCGAAGATACGTAACGCACGAAAAGATGAAAATAACGGTTATTTTTGACCACACCTCTATGTATATTTATATATATATATCCATATAATGTATGTATGTATGTATGAATATGTATATGTGTAGGTATATGGATATGGATATGTATATTTACAAATAAATATACATATACATATGCAAACACATACACATATACACATATATACACATTCATATAGATATACATTTACTTATACATATACATATACATATACATAAATGGATATACATATTCATATATATTTACATACACATATACACATAAATGTAAACATACATATACATATATATATATATATATATATATATATATATATATATATATATATATATATATATATATATATATATATATATATATATATATATATATATATATATATATATATATATATATATATATATATATATATATATATATATATATATATATATATATATATATATATATATATATATATATATATATATATATATATATATATATATATATATATATATATATATATATATATATATATATATATATATATATATATATATATATATATATATATATATATATATATATATATATATATATATATATATATATATATATATATATATATATATATATATATATACAAATACATATACATATCCATATACATATAAATATATATATGAATACACTTATACATATACATATACATTGCCCTACTGACAATTTATTCTAACTCTTAAGTTGTG
Organism: Clusia tigrina; assembly: GCA_920105625.2. NCBI lineage: Eukaryota > Metazoa > Arthropoda > Insecta > Diptera > Clusiidae > Clusia > Clusia tigrina. The sequence continues at coordinate 318,242,559 of OV050030.1, forward strand.
TGCGCTTTTTGATGTTTCCATAAATTTCATTCAACTATCGTTTTTCAAGTACATAACTGGTTCCGTAGATTCGTAGGCACCGAATTTCATATCTGCGTGTAATCTTATATCACAACCGAAAATAGCTTTAGCTGGTGTTGTAGATGTTGTATCGTGAGTTGCAGATCGGTATACCATTAGGAACAGGGGTATGTGCTGGTCCCAATATTTCTGATTTTTCTCCGCGACTTTCCTTAGGTGTTCCTCAAGTGTACGATTAAATCTTTCCATGGCAACATCAGATTGCCTGTGTAAAGGGGTTGTGCGATTTTTGTGTTTGCCCATCAATTCACACGTTTCCCTGAATATAGCTGACTCAAAATTTCTGCCTTGATCCGAGTGCAACTCAAGGTCCGAATTTCCGAATCTCCATAACCAATTATTGATAAATGCATCAGTAACGGTATAAGCATCTTGATCGGAAATAGGACATACTTCTGGCCATTTGCTTAAATATTCGATTGCGACGAGAACATATTTAATGCCGGAATCACTCATTAGAAACGGACCTACGATGTCTATGGTAATACTCTCAAATAGCGCTCCCACGTTGTAGAAATGCATTTTCCCCTAACTGCCTCGGCTCGGTCCCTTGGCTGCTGTACACTTTTCACAAACACTGATCCAGGTAACTACTATTAATATTTGGCAACCAACCCAATAAAATAGTGTTCTAATTTTACCGACTATTTTCTTTTATTTCCAAATATGCCCATGGTATTCCTTGAGAATTTCGCTTATTCTTTCCTTGGGTACCACATTCAGTTCTTCATGGCTTTTCCATCTTTGCTCCCCCATAAGCGGGATAAAAATCCATCTTGCAACTTTAATCTATACCATTTGAGCCCAATCTCCTTTTGTTACGTGACTTTCGGTAGAGATTTCATTCAATTCTGGTCGTTTTCCTTCTCGTTTACTTGATACGTTTTTTGACAATTCTGTCCATTCTTTGTCTGGTAAAACAGCCATTTAGCGGACATCGACAACTCCTTCTTTCTCTTCAGCTTTAGAACAGTTCTCACATTCCACAGTGCAAGACCGTCGGGATAATGCATCAGCATTCCAGTGGCTTCCACCTCTGCGATGTTCTATAGTGAAATCATAGCTTTGGAGTCTCTCAATACACACACAGGACACCTCCAACCCCGAAGCCACTTGCATCTGTGTCCAAAATATTTTTTTCGCCAGGAATTGGAGACGCAAGGATCGGACCTGTACACAAAAGCTCGTTCAATCTGTTGAATGCATTTTCCTATTCGCTTTTCCACTCAAAAAGACAATTCTTCCCCGTTAAGTCATGCATACTACCAGCAACATCTGCAAAGCTTGGACAAACCATAGGTGTAATAGGTGTAATAGGTGCAAATACCCCAGAAGCTGCGCAGCTCATGCAAACCAGTTGGTCCTGACCAATCCCTTACTTAGTCTATCTTATCTGGGAGGCTAGGTACACCAAAAACGGTATACAATATATGTTTTCCAGTGGATACCCTTTAGCACATGTTCCTTTAGGACTTCAACTGTAACTGGAGTATTACATAGTCCGAATGGCATCACCAAAAATGGCCATAGTCCATCAACGCCACTGAATACTGTCTTTTCCTTTTTTCTTTCGTCTACTGCCACTTGCCAATATCCGCTTTGTAAATCCAAAGTTGAGAGCCAATTTGGATCAGAAAGTGTTTCCAAGGTATCATCGATGCGAGGTAATGGATAACTATCTTTCTGCGTTACCCTATAAAGTTTCCGATAATCTACACAGAAACGTGTTGGGCCATCCTTCTTCTTGACCAATACCACTGGAGAACTCCTGGGGCTTGCTGATGGTTCAACGACGTTTTTCGGCTGCATTTCCTTCAGCAACACATTCTATGCTTCTCTCTTCGCCAGAGGTACTCTTCTTGACGCTTGACGAATGCGTTTGGTATCATCAGTGTCGATTGTGTTTCACCATCTTTGTTCTGCCTTCGTTTTTACCCTATTTAGCAAATACTGACCAACATCTTGCCAAAAGTTGGCTAGCTGTCTTCCTCTGCTCTGTGGATAAGTCTTTACTCCAGTTTCTCATTAGATCGTCGAGTCCTTTAAATGTGGTCTTAAAAGCAAAAATAATTTAGGTTTCAATATATATACGAGTATATATATATATATATATATATATATATATATATATATATATATATATATATATATATATATATATATATATATATATATATATATATATATATATATAAATATCCTCGGGGCAATAAAGTTGCAGCTACAACAAAATGCTCAAGCAGTCGGTGAGAAGATGCAGCAGTGGATAGTCTAGAGAGAAATACGTCTTATTCAATTAGTGGAAAAGAAATTACAGCAGATGAAAGATATATCCGAGATGGTGGACAGGAAGGTTTGTGAAATTGAGACACGGAAGGAGTCGTTCGAAAAATCTGTTGAACAAAATTTCAATGCGAATAAGCAAAAACAGAACTATTTTAAACAGAACTACTACAGGCCAGCCTATGGCTATGCCAGCTTTATAGTCAATTAAACTGAAGCCTGCGACCTATGATGGAACCACGACAGTTAGCGTGTGGAGAATGAGGCTACCACTAGCACAAATGATTGGAGTGCTCTCAAAAAGTGGCGGCTTTGGCCGTTTCGTTGGAAAATGCTGCCGCTTATGTACTTCAAACTATCTCAGAAAGTGAGCGAGTCTGTTATGACAGCTTAATGAATGCCATTCCTCGCCAATATGGTAGTGAACATCGGAAGCAGATGTACCGGAAGTGGAACGGTTGGCCCATGTATGATGGGCACCTTCGTATATGGCATTCGCAATGCGGAGATAAAGTATTTTGCGATAACTAATCCGAAAACTATATATATTGAGACAGTAGCTATCGCTCTGACATCAGAGCCTGCAGCATTGGTGGGACTGCAAGTATGCAGAGCCTATCAGGTGCAAGTCGAAAACGGACAAAGTTTCACAGGCAAATGCCTTACCTAAGGAGAGGTTGGACACATGGCACGTACGTGTCAGTCGAGACGCAAGCGTTCTTCATCGCGCTCCCCGGCAAGACTGCCAAAGCAAGTCTGATTCCAAAACAGATGTACATATACATAAAATGTAGCCCCAGAATCTTAGTTTCTCAGATGGCACGGAAAATCAATAGCCTAACTGTCAACAGTGTAATAAACGGAAGACAAATTGTGGTATCATAGGTTATGGGCACATCACAGTCCATAAGCTCCATATTACCAGTTTAGCAAATTGCAGGTTGTGGCCTTTGCAAGTCATATTCATAAGTCGAGCGCCGATCACGTCTGCTTGTAATTCAAGGCACAGATTTTATATACGTCGTAAAGGTTCTATTTTTGATTTTGCAGCAACTAATCCTGACTCAACAATATCTTGATATTGTATGCGAAAATATGACACGCCAGCGTAGGCATTCTCGCTTGCATCTACGAAATTATGCAGTTATATGTTACAGTCTTTGTCATAAATGTGTAAAGAATAGCATTGGCATGAATGATATCCAAACGAGTAATTTTTTATTAAATTTCCTTGCGCTTTGTTGATCCCAATGTATATCTAGTTTGCATATTTCCTGTAAAATCACTTTTAAATATGATAGAATACAGCAAACCAATTCCATTGGGTAAAATGTTGACATTAAGACTTGCAAGACTCTCTTTGTTTGCGCACAAATTATATATCCTCAATATTTTCTCATATTGAGTTTGGCCATTATTGCAGAGAAAACATTTGCTTCATTCATTCATCTTCGACTAAAGCTGCTAATACTTCCTTTACATTTGAATAACAACTTCGCATGTGGAATCCTCCACGGGCGTGAATGTCGCACACTGCTTGGCCAGTGATATATCTTCTTCTACAGTTTGGGTCTAATCAATAAAATCATCTACATAGGTTTGTTCGCAAATTGCCTGTACAGCCCTTGAATTTTTATCGGCGTATAACATAGCATTTTTATCCTGTGCCAAATGCGCTATGGAAGTCGACATTTAGCTTGTAGAGAATAATTCTGTTTTTATGTGCATCCCCCCATAGAAAGTGCTGTGCTTCTGTATCTCGTCTCGGACTGCAATACTGTGAAACATATCGGCAATGTCTCCGCAAATTACTATAACGCCCATGCGAAAATAAAACCATATTTTTATGAACGACCATACCTACTCAGGTCCCTTGTATAAAAAATCATTTAATGAAAATCAAAACGTTTTAGCGCCTGAATCCCATACAAGCTTTATTTTATTTGGTTTTTGGGGGTTACGTACAATAAATATTTGCAGGTATCATATCTTTGGGCCCTTTTGTTAGATTTTATTATATGTCAACCTTGTCGCATAACCCCTTGTGATTCAAATGTCGATTTCTTACCATAAGTTTTCAGTTAGCATTTGGTCTATAGACATTTTTCTATTCTGCCACTGCATTCGTTTCATAGCGGCCGGAAGACTATTGCCAAGCTCTATTGCGTCTGATTTCCAATGTAGGCGAATGACATAGCGATTATGTTTCAGTTCGCCTGTTTCATCTAAAATGCTTATTACATGCTGGTCTCCTCTCAACAGTAAGTGTTTTTGTGGTGAAATGTTCATATTTTCCTCTAATAAATACTTTTTAATAAGCTCGTGCAGTTCACGATCACTGCTGCAACTGGAGTAGTGTATGTTAAAACGCCTAGACACTCACGGAATAGCTTCTGCCTTTAAACTACTTCCCACCGTTCAAACACTGGCATTTCAAGAAATTTTTATGCATTTAAACAATTATGCTCACCCTTGCAATTGGACAATCGATTGCTGCTTTTACTGGCGCGTCTGCAGTTTCTGAATGTGTATTTAAATTGGCTATTAAGCTTCTCAACAAATTCCTGCAATAATGTAGGGTTATTTAAATATTCTCTAAGTTGACTGGCGCGCATTGTAGCGCAAATAATTTTTACAGCAAATGCATATTCAATGAAAGGTTCCAGTTTGCCTTTTAGTGCTGGAAGTTCCCCCGCTTTTTAAATTTGTGTTTTTAATATGTTTTCGGGTCTACCGAAATACATTTTTAGCGTTTTGATAACATCCGGCACCATCTCCGGTTACATTATGCTAGCCAATTTTATTTTCATCTATGGTATAACCGGCTAAGCGTTTGCTCTGTTCAAATGAACTGAGTAACATGGGCCACTCTCTGCGATCGCCGCTAAATGATGGCAAATCTGTTGGCACTGATTGTCGCGCAACAAATTGTATTTTTGTTATGTTAGTGCGCTTGCAAATGCATTGGAACGCAGGGGCGTACCAAAGAAGAATAAGAAAAGACATTCAATTCCCTCCATATTTATTTACCGTTCCGACCATTTTTTTTTTTGGTCACACGTACAGTGTATGTGAATTTATTGTGTTTGTTGTAAAAATATTCCATATCCCTGTAGTGGAAATTATAGGCAGTCTTCAAAAAAACTAAATTTAATAGTAAAAAATGAAGTGGTCAATATACTAGTTCAAAACTTATCTATAAGTTAACCAGTTACTGACCTCTGCGGCACTTCATTGCCCTGTATACAAAATTTTTCCTTTCTTGTCAATTTAATAAAAAGAGAAGTAAAGACAAACATTGGAATTTGAAGAAAAACAGTTATTTTTATAATTTCAACCACTTTTTGTAATTCCTCATTTTAGAGATAAATCATCAAGTTAACGCGTGTTTTAAAATATCCGCAAGTGCTCGCAAAGAAAAGTGGAAATGCGGCACCATGAATTAACATGCTGAATTAATACACTCCTCATTTATGTACAAAAATTATTTTACATGTCGAGTACACATTACTATATTATTTATATATGAATTTTACACATATATATGAGTTTTACTAGAATTTTAACTAGCTGGTTTCACTGCTGGGATGTTGTCTAAAATAGCGAATATTCGGAGAAAAAAATCAGAAGCAATCAGGGCTACGCTTAAACTAAACTTTTAGGGGGTCACTTCATTTGTATTTTAAAAAGAACTACGAAACTTCTAAAAAGAAAAGGTTATAATAAATCAAAAAAAATTGTATTATGTATTTAATTTGGAATTTTTAAACTCAAATGTTAACAAGTTCTTTCCATAAATTATAACTATTCTTAACCCTACGTCTCCACGGGCAATTTTTCATTGCTTGCCATCTGTCAAATTTCATTGAAAGCAATGGCAATGCCGTAGTGGTGGGCATTTTTATGTTATACCATCGCCATTTTAGAAATGGCATCGAAACGGATAGTAAGCTGCGCCGAGCGCTTGACTGCCTCAAACAATTGTACGATTTGTATGAAGAGGAGGAAAACAGGAGAAAGCCTAGATTTTGCGTTAATCCTTTTTTAGAGAAGCGACAAATGCACGATTCGGAAGCTCATCTTTTGAAAGACATATTGTGGGAAGATGGCCAGGACTTTCAAAATTTTTCGAGAATGAGCATTGGCAAGTTCGAAGTACTGCTCTGTCTGGTAAATAACATTTTTTAATTCAATGCAATCTTCATTTTAATTAATTGATGTGTTATTAATTACAAGGTTCTGCCAAGAATTGAAAAGCGCGACACAATGATGAGATCTGCAATATCTTCCAGGCTTCGACTTGCAATCACTTTGAGATATTTGGCTACCGGCGACTCATTCCGGTCATTGGAGTTCCTTGCACGGATATCAAGAAAAACCATAAGTGCTTTTTTACCTGAAGTGTTGCAAGCAATAATTGATGTCTTGCAGGATCAATACTTGAAGGTAAATGTGAAATTATTGAATGACTATTTACCCGAGTAATTACCTAATTCAAAAATACTTTTTTACAGACCCCTCGGAATGAACATGAATGGCAGGCTGTGGCCGATGATTTCGAAAAGATTTGGCAATTCCCGCACACGCTAGGTGCTATCGATGGGAAGCACATTCGAATCAAAGCTCCACCTCACTCTGGGTCGGACTTCTTCAATTATAAGGGATTTTTTAGCATCGTATTGCTTGGCGTTGTTGATGCCCATAGCCGATTTATTTATTTGGACATTGGTGGAAATGGAAGAGCGTCTGACGTGGTCGTTTACAAAAACTGCTCATTATATCAGGCGTTGATATCGGGAGAACTAAATCTTCCACCCGAAAAGCCATTAAAAGGCCAAATAAAGAAAACACCGTTCTTCTTCATTGGCGACGACATTTTCGGCCTGAATCGTCATATGATGAAAGCATACAACCGAAACGCAAATTTAAGCGCCTCACAAGAAGTATTGAATTATCGACTAAGCAGAGCCCGGTTGACAGTGGAGATGGCGTTTGGGCGGCTTGTCTCACGTTTTCGGATTTTCCATCGGCATATTGAAATATCCGTCGACACATGTGATTCACTTGTGAAGGCCTGCTGCATATTGCACAATTTCCTCACAAAAACACGTATGGATCCGCAAATACCTGGTCAGGATAATTTTAAACAAGACCTACCGAAAACCATATCATCTTTGCCAGTGCAGGAGCAGGAATCGTACAAGTACGCATGCTAGATTAGAGAAAACATGTGCAAGTATTGTGTTACTGATGGCGATGTAGCATTTCAATGGGTAAAATTAAAAAAACAAGTTGCTGTTGCTACCTATTGAACAAGTTGCTACCTATTGAACAAATAAATTTAATAAAATTTTGTTTCAAAACTTCCTTTCTTTTATTTCAACATTTTTTTCAAAGGCACTTAAAAATATGGTAAATACAAAAAATATCACATATATAAAATATAAAAGCATCAAAAATATCACTTGAGGAATGCCCTGGCATATGTGGCCCTAGTTTGGGCCCAGTCTTTTATTAAAAACACAAAAAATCTATCAATTCAAAATCAAAAATAGAAAAACTTTAAATTTAAAAAAAATTTCAAAATCAAAAATAAAACTTTAAAATCAAATATAAAAAAAGTTTCAAATCAAAAATAAAAAAAATATAAAACTTCAAAAACAAATATAAAACAAAATTCAGAAAAAAATTAGTACTCAAAATTAATATCTGCATTTAATAAAGCAGTTTCCAACATGTTTGGTTCCTGTGCAGCATGCTCTGAAGCCTTCATGTTAGCAAGAAGCTTCGATGTCACGTGGCTATATATTTCCGACATCGTTTCCGTCGCTTCTGTCAATGGCAACTGTTGTAGCTGCAGCGTAATTGTCTTGGCAAATAAAGTGAAAACATTTTCTGCCTCCACTTGCGCTGCAGAGGCAATTATGGCGTCCACTGCGCTGTCAAATTTGGCCTCTGTACGTGATTTTCGGCTCGTCACTTTGCGGAAGCTTGCACTGATTGAAGACAATGATGACTCTACCTGCGAAGATGATTGCAATGGTTTACAGTTGGTTGGCGGCGATAATGATGGAATTGGTCTTCCAGAAATTTCCTCCATCAATGTTGAAACCATATCTATCGCTTCTGTTGCGACTTCAACACTTTCCTGTTAAATACCCAGTGTTTACAATATATATTTAAAGAACAAAAATTTGCAGCAACTTACCACATTTAGGCAACTTGTTGTTCTTCTCAAAACAACAACAGAATCCAAAAAGCCTATTTCTCTATAATAAAATAATCGAGGCTCATGGATTAATTCTGCCGAGGAACCAGATATTTTACTGTTTTGCACCCTTTTTTTCTCGGCAAGGTATGCTGTGCGCAGATGTTTAATTTTTCTTTTCGTTTCGCATACATCTCGTTTCATTGCTTTTGGAATTTCTCGCCATGCATTGTTTTTTAAATCTGTCCTCTTATAATTAGGACTTCTGTAGTTCCATATCAATTCGAATTGTCGGTATAAATTAATGACTTAATATATTTCAGTCGCGCACCATTCCATATTTAGATGCTTATACTTTCACACTTGTAGAAAAATGAGAATCGGCTGTCAAACAGCAAAACTGACAGCTCTATTGCTAACTCTATGGTGGCAATACATGGAAAGCAATATGGCATAACATGAATTGCCAACCATGAGCAATGAGCGGTCTCGATTGGCAATTATTGCTAAAATTGACAATACAATCAATGAAATATTGCCTGTCGAGACGCCCAGTAATGTAAAATCTGATCCAATTGCTTTCCATTTACACTTCTGTTCACTGTAAACGCACCATAGTAATCATAAGATGTAGAATAATAATTATTTGTTTTTTTGCCATAATATTATACTACTAATAACTAAAATAATTAATAAAAATTCATTTATATTAAAATGGGGTCCGACTGCCCCAGTAATACCCCAAGCGTGTTTCAATATACATGGCCATGAACGAATGACGGTGCACAGGGGACAGTAAAAAAATTAGAAAGAGGCCAAGATTAAGAAATTGCCAGTCAAAAGAGAATTCAACGTTTTTACAGTATTTTCACATATAACAACAGTTTCAATAATCTTAGAAAAATCTTCAAAATAGGTCAAAAATGCACCTAAAGGTTACGGATTGATGCTTTTAATTAAACAGAGGTAGTGTTTCTCTCTTTAATAATGAAGAAAACAATTTTTTATTTTGTCGAATTGACTTTTTTACTTAAACGCAACTGAAATATTTCGACTTGTGGATCTTGAGGGTTCATTGACAATGAGAAATTATCAAAGAAATTGTATATTTTCAGTTATTTTGAGAAGTTAAGTGAATTGAGGAAAGACGATAGTTAGAGTAAACAGTAACCGTGTACCCAAAACTATATAATAATATTAAAATGTAAAAGAAAAGAATACAAAATAAAATATATCACAATATTAAAATAAATTGATAACACATAAGTTATTAATACATATATTATTTATTTCATATAAAAATTATTTATATATATTCACACATGTATGTACATTCAGTATTCCACACTGCATATACTAATGATAAAGGAAGTGACTAGAATGAGTTAGAAATGTTTTGGTAGGGTTTTGAAGAAACAGTTAATTACAGTATGGTTTTATGGCACTTCTTCGTATGCGGCATTACTGTAGTAATCTACAAATTAAGTGTATTAATTCAAATATTGTAAAGACGGAAAGTACCAGAAGTATTTATCGCATACACCTCCTACAAAGAATACAACAAAAACTATATGCTACCACCAGAGACCGTGTTAACTCCACAAACAAATAACGATGTCCACCATATTTTGTTTAGAAATGACCACCATCAATATTCAAGCATGCAACCATCCCCGATATCATGCAGCTTAAAAAGGTAACCACCTCCTACGCTAAATGCAACAACAAAGACAGCGGATAAGCATAACAAAACATTTACGCACAGACGATCGGACCAATAAACGTACTGGTGGTGAGGAACGCAGAAACCGAAAGAGTTAGACTGATGACGACGACGGCCTAATAGTGCAAAGAACATCAAGAGGGACTTGTACGGCTATAAAGGAGAAAAGAAACAGCAAGCAAACATTTCTACAACAGTGCAGCGACCAAAGGCGGAACACAGAGAAACCCGAAAGAGCACCACACACACGCTAACCGATCGCACACACAAAGCAGTAAGCAGGCGGAGTGCAAACCAATCTCTGCAACAACAACAACACTACAGCGACAGAAGGCGGAGCACGGATGACAACGAGAGCGCACCGATCGTAAACACAGAGCCGTAAGCAAGCGGAGTGTGAACCGATATATTAATTACAACAACAGCATAGCGACAACCAACAGCAGCGATCAGGCCACACTACTGCAAGCAACAACTACGATGGACAACTAGGGGAATTACAACAAGGTGGTTAACCAGCGGAAGTTGAAGGTGGCCTAAGGACAACTGGACCATGGATCCCATGGCAAGCTTTCGCTATATAAGCGGAGTGAAGCAAACAATAAGCCTCTTTGATCCAGCATCGCCCCATGAGTATACAACGCACCAAGGCTCTTTGATCCAGCATCGCTCTATGAGTATACAACCTACCAAGGCTCTTTGATCCAGCATCGCTCCATGAGTATACAACGCACCAAGGCTCTTTGATCCAGCATCGCTCCATGAGTATACAACGCACCAAGCCTCTTTGATCCAGCAACGCTGCGTGAGTATACAACACACCAAGCTCCTAGAGACGCACCAAGCATCGAAACTAGGTACTTTGACTATTGACAATAAATCAACGCAGACAGAGCCAGTGGAGTTTATGGTTTTGACCGACTCTCCCTGGGACACATACGCAACGCAGACAGAGCCAGGAGTTTATGGTTTTGACCGACTCTCCCTGGGACATATACGCAAAAACAGACAGAGCCAGGAGTTTATGGTTTTGACCGACTCTCCCTGGGACACATACGCAACGCAGACAGAGCCAGAGGAGTTTATGGTTTTGACCGACTCTCCCTGGGACACATACGCAACGCAGACAGAGCCAGGAGTTTATGGTTTTGACCGACTCTCCCTGGGACATATACGCAAAACAGACAGAGCCAGGAGTTTATGGTTTTGACCGACTCACCCTGGGACACATACGCAACGCAGACAGAGCCAGAGGAGTTTATGGTTTTGACCGACTCTCCCTGAGACACTAGTACAAACCACGGACACTACCACGAGCACACAGAGTAGGGTATAATTAAAAATAATTATCTAATAAGTTTAAAATTTTTATAAATAAATAAAACACTTATAAAAACTAACACTGTTGAAATAAATTTCTGTAAGTGACCCTGGAACCCGCTGAGTTTTTACCCCAGCGAAAACGAGTCGTTACAATATATAAAATATATATCAATATTTTAAAAAATTACTTTCCTTGTAAATCCAAGCTCCTTCAAAGCATAATTTTTACAATCAATAAATGTAAATATTACAAATGAAATGTGATGAAATATTTGGAATTCACCTTTACGGAAAGAATTCCACAGTGTTGCAATAAAGTGGATTTCTACATGAATATTAAGAATAGTTTTACATTATATATACTGCAAGTTTCTTGCTAACACCTTAACCAAACTAAAAATCAACTATTATTGTTATTTTAAATAGTTCATTATATAAGTAAATTCGAAAAATATACTTAAGACTAAGCTACTATAGGCTTTCGACGTAAAATTATGTTGTAACTTAAATTTGATATATCATATCGCATAATTTTAAGATGTTCATAACAATGTACATGTTTTCTTTGTGAAATTAGAGAGTACGTCCGATACCGCATAGATTGTCCATAGATTGAGATCCTTTTAGCATAATGGCATGTTTCTTCTATCCTGGAAACTATGTTCCAGTCTTAATCGCGTTGTATACTCGTATGTATGTTCCAAGATCTCTTTGGAGAATATTGTTTCTTTGCCGTCTTTGTTATACAACAGAAAAAATACTTTAATATATGATTGTTTCATATTTTACAACCAAAGCATAAGATTTTATGATCATAAGTTTTATTTGCCTGATAAAGCAATAATTTATTTACTTGTGTTAGATTGCTATGCATTGCATTGAGGTGATGTGCTTAAATGTATTAAGTAATTTTTTTTAAATATAATGCAATATTTTGTGGAGTTTTTGAAGTTTAGTGCTCTTGTTTTCCTTTGTTACAAATTCGAAATTTTATTTTATTTTTATTTTTTCTTTCATTTCCGTTTTATTAAAAACAAAATTATACGTCAACTGAATAGATTTTTCTAAAGTACAATACTTTTGTTATGAGAAATGAATCAATTGTAGCATTGTTCTATAAATCAGCGTTATTAAATGTGGCCTGTTGTGGTGTAGAGCCACGCTTCTCAGTAATTCCATTTTGTTACGTATATACTCGTACACAATGATTCTAAAAGAAATTTCAGAACACAGCACCTCATATTAACAGCAAGAAATTGTTTAAAATTAAGCATTTATTTCACTATTGCGGAAACAATAGTAACATAAATGGTATATAAAAGAAAAGAAAGCAATATAAAATAATGTATTTTATTTCTGTATATATGATTATAATTATCAATTAGCGGTGTGTTAAAAACATTTATCGTATAAAAGATGTGAGCATTTGCATTGTTCTCATAAGAGTTTCTTTAAAGTTTACCATACACCATTTACAAACAGCTGGTGAATCAAAATGTAAAAATTACTTTGAAAAAAATGAAAGTAGAATAGGGAAAATTACTGATTCTCGTGTTATCTTTTACTTTTTTTAATTTCTTAATGAATTGTTTACGTTACAGAGTGTATATTAATTTCTTTCATTTCATTTAAACACTTAAATCAGCTGTGAAGACAAATTTCTTTACTTCGGCTTTTGCTATGACGATCGGCAATGAGAATGGCTATTTGAATGGGCATAGGCACTGAGGCAAAGTGGAGATAAGAAAACTACGGACAACTCTATTATATATATATATATATATATATATATATATATATATATATATATATATATATATATATATATATATATATATATATATATATATATATATATATATATATTTTATATATATATATATATATATATATATATATATATATATATATTTATATATATATATATATATATATATATATAACATATTTGATGTATATATAGATATAAGCTCAGCTCAAGGGGCGTTCACGCAGCCATTAGTATAGTTAAATTCGCACATATTTCTTTTGCGTAAGCTGATAAAAGCAATCAAGCCAGTACCAGCGTCGAACCACTCGAGACAGAATCCATTTGTCTTCAAGGACTTCCGCATCTGCACACACGTATTCTGCAAGCTGGACAAAATCTGCAGGCCACAAGAGTTTCATTTTCGACTTGAACGGCGTCGAGAAAGCCTTCTCTACGGACTGCATGAAGCCGGCCTACCTAGAAGTAAATGACTCGACACAATCTTCATCGTCGCAATCGCCGCCATCACAAACGACAGCTGATCACCTGACACACCAACCGGGGAGACAACCGGCACCCAAGCTAGGGGCAAAGCCGACAAAGCACGTATCGTTCTCCGCGCCTCCTGCGTGTAGTGAACTGAACTTTATTGAACTAGACGGGCGTATGAACTGAACTTTATTGAACTAGACGATATTCATGTTACATAGTCGGATTAGAGTAGATAAACATAAATATAAGTGCAATAAGAGAATGTAAGATGAGAGGGCAGGGTTTCCTACCCTTTGACATCCCCCTTTTTAAGTTAGATATAAAAGAAAATGACTTCAATAAAATAATGACTTTAATTCATTGTTAAATATAAATATGTATAGTATATGCGAGTAGACTAGTTTCCATTTTAAGGTTTATAGCGATCTGGTTCTAGTACGGCCATAGCGTGACATCTTGATGGTAATGATGGTTTGGTCATCTCACATTCCGCCGTTGTCGTACGAGATGTGTCCGTTGATTCTGTGGTTTCAGGTATGCTGGTACAATTGTTTGTGGTACTGGTATGTATGCTTTGTTGGTTGTATGTGAATTTAATTACGTCTTATGAGTTTACCGTCGTCAGTTCTAATGTAGAAGGAGCGTGGCGTATTTTTGGTTTCATTTTCAATTGTACCGGATACCCAGATGTCCGCGTTGTACTCTGATACGATCACCATGTTGAATCGGCTGAGAACGTTTTGTACCTTCATCATAATTTTCTTTGTACGTGTTCCTTAGTTTATTCATATTGGCTTGTACATTTGCTACTACTCGGGGTTTTAATACTTCGTTTGATGTCGGTATTGTACTTCTTGTGATTCGGCTCATTAAACGTTGATTCGGAGATTCTAATTCATCATTTCTTAGTGTGTTTCTATAATTCAGTAAGGCAAGAAAAATATCGCTATTGTACTTTGAGCATTTTTTCAACATAGACTTTGCTGTCTGCACTTACCTTTCGGCAAGGCCGTTTGATCTCGGGTAATAAGGACTTGATGTTTGATTTTGTATGTCCCAAGATTTTGTAACGTTTGAAAATATTACTGGAATTCCGTGTGTGGAAAACCAATTTTTTTAAAGTTTTATAACTTCAAATGACGTTGACTGTTCAAGCACTGCAAAGTCCATGAAACCAGAATAGCTATCAGAAATTAACAAATGATCTTTTTCTTGGAAATGAAATATGTCTGTTGCCACGGTTTCAAATGGTAATGAAGGTATAGGTTTTATGATTAATGGTTCTTTTTGTTTTGATGGTTGGTAAGACTCACAGATGGCACATTTTTCAACGAAGTTTTTAATATCCTTGTGCATGCCGATCCAAAATTCGACTTCCCTGATGTCCTGAATGAACTTTTGTTAAAATATCAGTCTGTAGTGATTTTGGTATTAGTATTTTGGTGGATTTGTAGCTTATTCCGTTCAAATATGTTAGTTCGTCACGAAAATTCCAAAACTCGCGAATTTCTGTTGGTAACTCAGATATAGATGATGGCCACCCATCGAGTATTTATTTATTTATTTATCTCTACAAATTCATCTTAGGACATTAAGGTAATAACCTTTTTAAGATGTCCTAACGACATGCAGTATATATATATTTTCAATAATTAACTTAACTGGAACAATTCATTCCAAGGTAAAATGAAATATAAATTATAAAAGAAATTGATTTACACAAATAGAATTATAAAGTTTTAAAATTATAAAATTATATAAGTGGATAATTTAAACAATTAAAATTAAATATTGTTAAACGTACTCTCCGTTCTTTAAATATTAAATTAAAAAATATAACAACAAAACAATAAACAATAAGATAAACACAGATCACAATTTATGAACAAAGCAATACAGATTGCCCAGAAATTCACCGCGCTCGAAAGTAGCCCTCAAGCTCATTCCTGAACTGTACAGTATTGCCAATACTTCGCAGCCGTACAGGAAGTGAGTTCCAGAGTCTTACTGCATACACGAAAAACTGACGATCAGACATAAGAGACGAGTGCTTGCACGGGACAAGTTGGTTACAACGACAGGAACGTGTGAACCTGAGACATCTAAACAAATATGGAGGTTCCCGGGTGTAAATAATCTTGTGAAGAAAGATGATAGTCTTAGACTCCAAGAGTTCATCGAATTTGATCCCAAAAACTTGCCTTGATAAAGTGGATACATGATCTGTTCCAGTCAAGCCATAAATATACCTTGTTATATTACTAAATAGGACATTAAGCTTTCGTTTGCTAGCTGCATCACAATTCGCAAAAATTTCACAACCATACAGCAATGTTGGGAGAAGGTAGGCCTTAGCCAACAGCATTCTGATTCCTTGTGGGGTGAAATATTGCGTTGACCATAGTCAACGCAGCATACTGTTAACTTTGCCAACCGTGACAGCAATGTGGTTACTCCATGTTAGAGTGCCATCAAATATAACTCCGAAGTTTTTAGCCGTGTTTACACATTCAATCACAGACACATTCATTATAATACTGGGTAGTATTGTGGTATCCAAGTGTTTCTTGTAAGTCACTAAACATTTTGACTTAGCAGGATTAAGGCAAAGCCCATTTTTCTTTGCCCAGTTATAAACATTAAATAAGTCATTATTAATTTGAGTGACACAATTACTAATTTCGTCCCTTTTACAGCTTATGTAAATTTGGACATCATCAGCATACAGATGAATATCACAATCATGCAATGCAGTCGGTAGATCATTTATATATATACAAAAAAGAAGAGGCCCCAATATGGACCCCTGAGGTACACCTCGCACTACCGACAAGAAATCCGATGCCTCATCATCACACTGACTGGGTTGGTAAACCGCTTGGGTTCTATCTGTAAGGTATGATTCTATCAATTTCACTGCGCCGGATGAGAAATTGTACATTCTCAGAAGCTTCGTACATAAAATATTGTGGTCAACACAGTCAAATGCCTTTGAATGGTCCAATAATACCAAGAAAGACACTCTATTTAAGTCAAGTGATGCGCAAATACTCTCCACTACATCAGTCAGAGCCGTTACGCAGCTCCTCCTTGGCATGACCCAGACTGTCGTTCCGTTATAATGTTATTGTCTGCTAAATACTTTTTTAATTGTTTCGCCATTACTAGTTCAAATACCTTGGACAAGTATGGTAAAATTGCTATTGTTCTATAATCGTTATCAGACTTTAGGGTTGGAATAATTTTCCCTAACTTCCAACAATTAGGGAAAGTTGATGTCGTTATAACAGTATTAAAAATATGAGTTATGACTGGCAGCAGCTTAGGAAGTATGGCCTTAACAAAAACAGGGTGAAACTCATCAGTACCACAAGCATTTGACTTTATACCCAGAAAGCACTCCAATACATCTGACTCGTCAACACCAGAAAACCCAAACATAATATCAGAGGACACAGAACTACAACAGTTTGCATAAGCATTCTTTTGCACTGCTTCAATTGGAAGATTTACAAATTTCCTATTTAAATCATTTAGGTCCATGGTAATGTTCCCAAAAGTAGCAATATTCCCTATACCTATGCTGCGAATATGTCTCCATGTTTGTTTACTGGTTACTGCACTGCTAAATGTTTTTCCGAAGTGGGAGTATTTAGCGGCTTTGACATCTTTAGTAACCTGCCTTCTAAGATTTCTGTAAGTTTCATATAGAAGAGGTAGCTTATATCGCTTCCATCGTCTGTATGCAGTGTCACGTATGTTAATTAAATTCTTGATTTTATTAGTAAACCAAGGCTGCTCTTTATGCTCATCGGTGCGCACTTTCTTTGGGACAAACTCATCAAGAAGACATTTAATATTAGATTGTAGATATTCCACTTTGTCATTTACTGAGGGCATAAAATATATCAAGTTCCATTGTACAGTGTCAAGTTTAGAACACAAATGTTGGTAGTCAATATTTTTAAAATCTCGGTATCTCAAAACTTTGGTTGTCATATTAAGTGTAAAATCAAGCGTCAGAAAAATAAGGTCATGTTTTGAAAAACAGGGAGTAGGGAGTTGTTCATAAATTTTAATCTTCTTCAAATCATCAATAAAATACACGTCCAACAGCGAAATGTTTGTCCCCGTAAAATGTGTCGGTGATGTTGTATTAGCGGAAACCAAGCCCAATGCCAACATTTCCGTGACCAGTCCGCTCTCAACTAGAATATTGATATTGAAGTCTCCTGCAATAACAATACTTTGAAAGTCCAAAGAAATTGTCCGAATGTGATCTATCAATGATTGTATGTCAATTGTACGATTAGGTCTGTAGACACAGCCCACAAGAAGTCTTTCAACTCCATTGTCAACACTTAAAAACAAATACTCAATCTGACCTTCAGAAACTGATTTGCTATGGACTTTGCACGCAATACCATCCCTCACAAAAATTGCCACCCCGCCGGCATGAGTCACTCTATCCACACGAAACAATCTGTATCCATTGACACCAAATAAACTACTCTGCATTGATGGCATGAACCATGTTTCAGACACACAAACAAAATCAACGCCAGAACCCTCAAATAGATATTTGAACTCATCCATCTTATTCATTAAGCTTTGTGCATTTATATGGCAAATTTTCATTCCCATTTGTAATCTACCAAGAATACGAATAAGGTTATAATTACTATCTCTGGAACCCACTGATAGGTTAATTAGACCATTCGAAACGACTGTAGCCATGATGAGTTAGCAATGAAAGTATACGATCATATACTCTCCTTAATATTAATTTGGCAACACATACAGTTTGGTTACGATCTGAACTGAAGAGCAACCCGCAAGAGCATTTAAAAAGGTACAATGAATTCTGCACAACTGTGAACAATAATAACTTACTTAAGTATACATATCCATATATAGTATCCACAACAAAAAATATAAAAAGTGTAACATTATAATATAAAAACAGTAATTTAAAATCAAATGATTGAATATAGGCTCAGAAGAGAAAACATCAAATATAACAATTGTCATGAAAGACAAATCATTCCTCTCCACGAAAAAGACCGCTCACCTGCTGCAAAGAATCTATACGCGTTGCTCTCGCATTCTAAGCACACTTCACGTGTACCAGACCCCGCAAAGTGAATACTGCGAACAAGTGCTTTTGCTTTTTCAAGCGGATTGCCGCTCGCATTATTTCGTAATTCAGCTTTGTTAGGTTTTCGTTCACGTAAATAGGCACGTCCGAATTGAATCCAGCATGCCGTAAACATAAGGTGCCATGAGTAGTGCGTTTAAAAGCAGCAATACCTCTTAAAACAAGGTTCCTATCGTAGGGTGAAGCTAGTTTTACCACTATAACTGGATCGGTAATAGTGGCTTTGTTGTGTTCACTCTTCATCCTATAGATAGCCCTTACGACAGGTGGAGTAATATTAGCGGAAGAACACAATTTAGAGAACATACCGGGTAGATCCTCCTGTTCGATGCACGGAACGCCGCATATCCTCATGTCACATGCGACTGCAGCATTATCCTGCCTTGCCAACTGGGATTTCATTGCCAGAAGCTCACCCTCCAAACCAGGAACAGCACCCGAAGCAGACTTTTCATACTTCTCTACCCGCTTTCGGACTTCCACCAGTTCTTTTCGCAACTCAAAGACTTCAGAGGTCACGTTTTCAACAGCAGAAATTCTTTTGTCAAACAGTACTAGCGAAGACTTTATGTTTCAGAGATCCGCCGCAGTTTCACTTAGTTTCTGCATCATCCGATCCTCGGACGTTTTCAATGCTGAACGTAGCTCACCAACGATGCTCTCCTTCTGCCTCTCCATACCACTTTCTAGCTGTTTCAATACGGCGCTCATAGAAAAACTCTCTTTAATTGCGTTGGTGTGCGGGGTTGCAGGGGACAAGACTGGTTTAGACACGGCCTTTGTTCTTGTATTCATTTTGTATTTCAATTTTGTGTAATGCTTTGCTGGAGTTTCCTGACTTGTGTTTTACTTTGATGATATTTACACTCCTATCCTTACTTGTAATTGTTAACAATCGTTAGTACTTATTTGTTATATTTTTGATAAAACTGTACATGTGGCAAATTCAGTTTAAGTTAATAAATCAATACAGACGACTTCAAACACAACCGAACCGATTAAGGATATCTATTATTAAAAAAATTAACTTTCACCAATAGTATGAATTGAATAAGCTTTTGTAATTTGATATCCTTAGCTGTTTCGGCATATATTTTATGTATTGTAGTTGTAGTGAATTTAGCGACTGTGGGGACTTCTATTACTTCCTCGGTATCTGCATTTTGTTTATTTTCGCAGTCTCTGCTTAGAGTATCGGCTAATTTAATTTCTGTCCTTTCCTATATATTACTTGTGGAGAATATGGTATAACGCTTAGTAAAATTGTTTACAATCTCTGAGAGGCTGAATGAAGAAGTTTTTTAAAGATGGATTCTAGAAGTTTGTGGTCAGTTTGGATAATCAGTTTTTTGCCGTATATGTACTCGTGAAATTTCGCACAAGCGAATCTTATCGCTGTCGCCTCTTTCTCGATTTGCGCATAATTTTGCTCTGCTTTCGAGAGTGATTTTGACGCATAAGCTACCGGTTGGTCATTTTGGAGTAGTGCGGCGCCTACGCTGGATTTACTAGCGTCTACTTGAAGTTTTACATCGAGATTCGGGTCGAAATAGCGGAGCACGGGTGTTGAGGAGAATACGGTTTTGAGGTTTTTAAATGATGTTTCATGCTCAGGCGACCAGGTCCAAAGAACATATTTCTTTAAAAGTGATCGAAGTGGGGCTGTTAATTCCCCATAAATACGTTGCCATACCTAATATTCGTTGAAGCTGCGTTTTGTTTTCTGGTCGTTTCAGTTGATTTATGGCCGTTATCTTATCCGGGTCTGCTTCAATGCCATGAGAGGTTAAAATGTGACCTAAAAATTTAACTTTCTTTACATTAAACACACATTTATCTTTGTTTAGCTTCAAACCTGCGTCTTTAATTACTGCCTCAGTTTGCTTTTCAAGCTGTTTTTTTGTTTCAGCGTGTATCAGAATATCGCCCATTGACACTTCTGTATTTTGCGCATTTTCTAATAGTTGGGACATTAGCTGTTGATATACCTCGGGCGCTGATGCTAGTCCAAATGGTAGCCTTTGATAAGAATAACGCCCCCATGGTGTTGCCATCGTTAAGTATTTTCGTGTACGATCCGTGACCTCAATCTGCCAAAATCCTTTTTTACAATCTAATAGAGTAAACCATTTAGAATTTTCAATATTTGCTGTTATCTTTTCGATTGTTTTTATTGGGTGATATCGTCTGTGTATGTTCTTGTTTATGTCTGTTGAGTCAATGCAAACACGGATCTTATTTTTTTGCTTAACTACAACCATCGGTGACGCTGCAGGGGTAATCTCGTTTGTCTTTGTTAATACTCCTAGCTTTACCATGTTGTCTATTTCCTTTTTGACCGCTTCTTTTAGTGCATGTGGTATTTTTCTTGGAGCGTAATGTTCGAATGACGGGTTGTCGACCAAATCGATGTCATATACAAAGTTTTTTACCTTGCCTAATCCGTCAAATATTTTTGTATCAAAATTGAGTTCATTTAAGTATCAGTGAAAAATGTTCGCAATCTTGTTTGCCTAAAAGCGGTCCAAAGTTGGGAAAATCTTCTACCACCAAAAATTTTGCTTTGAATTTTCTATTCCGCACAGCACAATTTAGGAGAATTTCACCACAAACATCGATTTTTCCACCTCGAAACGCAATAAATTTGTTATTCACGGCTTGCATTTTATTTGATTTATTATTGTCTATCAGACTTAGAGGAATTACATTACATTGAGCCGCTGTGTCCAATTTGAATATTATTTTGTTGTTACCATTATCTCTTCATACCAATTTTCTTTTTCGTCTTTGTTTGTTTCTGCTATGTTAACAGTCAAAACAAAGAGATCACTGTCGGCGTCAGAGTCAGTATTTGCATTCTGCTGCCGTGCGTCAACGTGTTTATGTTCGCTGCGCTTAGATCAAAAGCAGCATTGAGAGAAATGCCCTTTACGCTGACAGATTTTGCATGTTCTGTTAAATGCTGGGCAATTATGACTTTCATGCTGTTGACCGCAACGTTTGCAATCGTAGACTGCTTTATTATTTTCGTTCCATTTATTTGCCGTCCGTTTGGGTTTTGCATATTTGCGAATTGCCTCTACTTTTAATTCTTCTTTTTTATGGAGTTCTTTAAGCTGCTGTGTAGCCATCTCACTCGCTCTACAAATTTTAATAGCTTTTTCCAACCCGATATCGTCTTCAGCGAGTAATTTTTCTCTCACTGAATCACTACCAATGCCAACCTCAATTTTGTCCCGTAATAGAGAATCCTCAATAACACCGAAATCACATTTTTTTCTTGGTTCTTTATTTTTGTAAAATATTCATCAAAAGCTTCACCCACAGATTGAAACGTTGTGATGAATGTATATCGCTCAAAAGTAACACTTATTTTTGGAGCAAAGTGTTCGTCGAACTTTTGTATTATTTTTTTCACATTAAGTTGTTCTGCCTCCGTTAGCGAGAACGAGTTGTATATGTTGATAGCTTCCGCACCGATGCACGACATCAACGTCGCCACTTGAATTTCTGCCGGTTTTTGGTCAAGCTGTGCAGCTGTGGAAAACCATTTATATTGCTGTATCCAGCTTTTCCAAGCCGTTGATGCATTGTTGCCCGTGACTTGTAATGGTTTGGGAGGTCTTACAAATGATGACGCCGAATTTGATGACCTTTCTTCACCTTCATTTACCATTCTTTATTAATTTTTATCTTTATTAGGCACCACTTCTGACACCATGTTGTGAAGGCAACAATTGTTGAAAATGAACTGAACTTTATTGAACTAGACGATATTCATATTACATAGTGGGTGAAGTAGATAAACATAAATATAAGTGCAATATTTGTGGTACTGGTATGTATGCAATTGTTTGTGGTACTGGTATGTATGCTTTGTTGGTTGTATGTGAATTTAATTACGTCTTATGAGTTTACCGTCGTCAGTTCTAATGTAGAAGGAGCGTGGCGTATTTTTGGTTTCATTTTCAATTGTACCGGATACCCAGATGTCCGCGTTGTACTCTGATACGATCACCATGTTGAATCGGCTGAGAACGTTTTGTACCTTCATCATAATTTTCTTTGTACGTGTTCCTTAGTTTATTCATATTGGCTTGTACATTTGCTACTACTCGGGGTTTTAATACTTCGTTTGATGTCGGTATTGTACTTCTTGTGATTCGGCTCATTAAACGTTGATTCGGAGATTCTAATTCATCATTTCTTAGTGTGTTTCTATAATTCAGTAAGGCAAGAAAAATATCGCTATTGTACTTTGAGCATTTTTTCAACATAGACTTTGCTGTCTGCACTTACCTTTCGGCAAGGCCGTTTGATCTCGGGTAATAAGGACTTGATGTTTGATTTTGTATGTCCCAAGATTTTGTAACGTTTGAAAATATTACTGGAATTCCGTGTGTGGAAAACCAATTTTTTTAAAGTTTTATAACTTCAAATGACGTTGACTGTTCAAGCACTGCAAAGTCCATGAAACCAGAATAGCTATCAGAAATTAACAAATGATCTTTTTCTTGGAAATGAAATATGTCTGTTGCCACGGTTTCAAATGGTAATGAAGGTATAGGTTTTATGATTAATGGTTCTTTTTGTTTTGATGGTTGGTAAGACTCACAGATGGCACATTTTTCAACGAAGTTTTTAATATCCTTGTGCATGCCGATCCAAAATTCGACTTCCCTGATGTCCTGAATGAACTTTTGTTAAAATATCAGTCTGTAGTGATTTTGGTATTAGTATTTTGGTGGATTTGTAGCTTATTCCGTTCAAATATGTTAGTTCGTCACGAAAATTCCAAAACTCGCGAATTTCTGTTGGTAACTCAGATATAGATGATGGCCACCCATCGAGTATTTATTTATTTATTTATCTCTACAAATTCATCTTAGGACATTAAGGTAATAACCTTTTTAAGATGTCCTAACGACATGCAGTATATATATATTTTCAATAATTAACTTAACTGGAACAATTCATTCCAAGGTAAAATGAAATATAAATTATAAAAGAAATTGATTTACACAAATAGAATTATAAAGTTTTAAAATTATAAAATTATATAAGTGGATAATTTAAACAATTAAAATTAAATATTGTTAAACGTACTCTCCGTTCTTTAAATATTAAATTAAAAAATATAACAACAAAACAATAAACAATAAGATAAACACAGATCACAATTTATGAACAAAGCAATACAGATTGCCCAGAAATTCACCGCGCTCGAAAGTAGCCCTCAAGCTCATTCCTGAACTGTACAGTATTGCCAATACTTCGCAGCCGTACAGGAAGTGAGTTCCAGAGTCTTACTGCATACACGAAAAACTGACGATCAGACATAAGAGACGAGTGCTTGCACGGGACAAGTTGGTTACAACGACAGGAACGTGTGAACCTGAGACATCTAAACAAATATGGAGGTTCCCGGGTGTAAATAATCTTGTGAAGAAAGATGATAGTCTTAGACTCCAAGAGTTCATCGAATTTGATCCCAAAAACTTGCCTTGATAAAGTGGATACATGATCTGTTCCAGTCAAGCCATAAATATACCTTGTTATATTACTAAATAGGACATTAAGCTTTCGTTTGCTAGCTGCATCACAATTCGCAAAAATTTCACAACCATACAGCAATGTTGGGAGAAGGTAGGCCTTAGCCAACAGCATTCTGATTCCTTGTGGGGTGAAATATTGCGTTGACCATAGTCAACGCAGCATACTGTTAACTTTGCCAACCGTGACAGCAATGTGGTTACTCCATGTTAGAGTGCCATCAAATATAACTCCGAAGTTTTTAGCCGTGTTTACACATTCAATCACAGACACATTCATTATAATACTGGGTAGTATTGTGGTATCCAAGTGTTTCTTGTAAGTCACTAAACATTTTGACTTAGCAGGATTAAGGCAAAGCCCATTTTTCTTTGCCCAGTTATAAACATTAAATAAGTCATTATTAATTTGAGTGACACAATTACTAATTTCGTCCCTTTTACAGCTTATGTAAATTTGGACATCATCAGCATACAGATGAATATCACAATCATGCAATGCAGTCGGTAGATCATTTATATATATACAAAAAAGAAGAGGCCCCAATATGGACCCCTGAGGTACACCTCGCACTACCGACAAGAAATCCGATGCCTCATCATCACACTGACTGGGTTGGTAAACCGCTTGGGTTCTATCTGTAAGGTATGATTCTATCAATTTCACTGCGCCGGATGAGAAATTGTACATTCTCAGAAGCTTCGTACATAAAATATTGTGGTCAACACAGTCAAATGCCTTTGAATGGTCCAATAATACCAAGAAAGACACTCTATTTAAGTCAAGTGATGCGCAAATACTCTCCACTACATCAGTCAGAGCCGTTACGCAGCTCCTCCTTGGCATGACCCAGACTGTCGTTCCGTTATAATGTTATTGTCTGCTAAATACTTTTTTAATTGTTTCGCCATTACTAGTTCAAATACCTTGGACAAGTATGGTAAAATTGCTATTGTTCTATAATCGTTATCAGACTTTAGGGTTGGAATAATTTTCCCTAACTTCCAACAATTAGGGAAAGTTGATGTCGTTATAACAGTATTAAAAATATGAGTTATGACTGGCAGCAGCTTAGGAAGTATGGCCTTAACAAAAACAGGGTGAAACTCATCAGTACCACAAGCATTTGACTTTATACCCAGAAAGCACTCCAATACATCTGACTCGTCAACACCAGAAAACCCAAACATAATATCAGAGGACACAGAACTACAACAGTTTGCATAAGCATTCTTTTGCACTGCTTCAATTGGAAGATTTACAAATTTCCTATTTAAATCATTTAGGTCCATGGTAATGTTCCCAAAAGTAGCAATATTCCCTATACCTATGCTGCGAATATGTCTCCATGTTTGTTTACTGGTTACTGCACTGCTAAATGTTTTTCCGAAGTGGGAGTATTTAGCGGCTTTGACATCTTTAGTAACCTGCCTTCTAAGATTTCTGTAAGTTTCATATAGAAGAGGTAGCTTATATCGCTTCCATCGTCTGTATGCAGTGTCACGTATGTTAATTAAATTCTTGATTTTATTAGTAAACCAAGGCTGCTCTTTATGCTCATCGGTGCGCACTTTCTTTGGGACAAACTCATCAAGAAGACATTTAATATTAGATTGTAGATATTCCACTTTGTCATTTACTGAGGGCATAAAATATATCAAGTTCCATTGTACAGTGTCAAGTTTAGAACACAAATGTTGGTAGTCAATATTTTTAAAATCTCGGTATCTCAAAACTTTGGTTGTCATATTAAGTGTAAAATCAAGCGTCAGAAAAATAAGGTCATGTTTTGAAAAACAGGGAGTAGGGAGTTGTTCATAAATTTTAATCTTCTTCAAATCATCAATAAAATACACGTCCAACAGCGAAATGTTTGTCCCCGTAAAATGTGTCGGTGATGTTGTATTAGCGGAAACCAAGCCCAATGCCAACATTTCCGTGACCAGTCCGCTCTCAACTAGAATATTGATATTGAAGTCTCCTGCAATAACAATACTTTGAAAGTCCAAAGAAATTGTCCGAATGTGATCTATCAATGATTGTATGTCAATTGTACGATTAGGTCTGTAGACACAGCCCACAAGAAGTCTTTCAACTCCATTGTCAACACTTAAAAACAAATACTCAATCTGACCTTCAGAAACTGATTTGCTATGGACTTTGCACGCAATACCATCCCTCACAAAAATTGCCACCCCGCCGGCATGAGTCACTCTATCCACACGAAACAATCTGTATCCATTGACACCAAATAAACTACTCTGCATTGATGGCATGAACCATGTTTCAGACACACAAACAAAATCAACGCCAGAACCCTCAAATAGATATTTGAACTCATCCATCTTATTCATTAAGCTTTGTGCATTTATATGGCAAATTTTCATTCCCATTTGTAATCTACCAAGAATACGAATAAGGTTATAATTACTATCTCTGGAACCCACTGATAGGTTAATTAGACCATTCGAAACGACTGTAGCCATGATGAGTTAGCAATGAAAGTATACGATCATATACTCTCCTTAATATTAATTTGGCAACACATACAGTTTGGTTACGATCTGAACTTAAGAGCAACCCGCAAGAGCATTTAAAAAGGTACAATGAATTCTGCACAACTGTGAACAATAATAACTTACTTAAGTATACATATCCATATATAGTATCCACAACAAAAAATATAAAAAGTGTAACATTATAATATAAAAACAGTAATTTAAAATCAAATGATTGAATATAGGCTCAGAAGAGAAAACATCAAATATAACAATTGTCATGAAAGACAAATCATTCCTCTCCACGAAAAAGACCGCTCACCTGCTGCAAAGAATCTATACGCGTTGCTCTCGCATTCTAAGCACACTTCACGTGTACCAGACCCCGCAAAGTGAATACTGCGAACAAGTGCTTTTGCTTTTTCAAGCGGATTGCCGCTCGCATTATTTCGTAATTCAGCTTTGTTAGGTTTTCGTTCACGTAAATAGGCACGTCCGAATTGAATCCAGCATGCCGTAAACATAAGGTGCCATGAGTAGTGCGTTTAAAAGCAGCAATACCTCTTAAAACAAGGTTCCTATCGTAGGGTGAAGCTAGTTTTACCACTATAACTGGATCGGTAATAGTGGCTTTGTTGTGTTCACTCTTCATCCTATAGATAGCCCTTACGACAGGTGGAGTAATATTAGCGGAAGAACACAATTTAGAGAACATACCGGGTAGATCCTCCTGTTCGATGCACGGAACGCCGCATATCCTCATGTCACATGCGACTGCAGCATTATCCTGCCTTGCCAACTGGGATTTCATTGCCAGAAGCTCACCCTCCAAACCAGGAACAGCACCCGAAGCAGACTTTTCATACTTCTCTACCCGCTTTCGGACTTCCACCAGTTCTTTTCGCAACTCAAAGACTTCAGAGGTCACGTTTTCAACAGCAGAAATTCTTTTGTCAAACAGTACTAGCGAAGACTTTATGTTTCAGAGATCCGCCGCAGTTTCACTTAGTTTCTGCATCATCCGATCCTCGGACGTTTTCAATGCTGAACGTAGCTCACCAACGATGCTCTCCTTCTGCCTCTCCATACCACTTTCTAGCTGTTGCAATACGGCGCTCATAGAAAAACTCTCTTTAATTGCGTTGGTGTGCGGGGTTGCAGGGGACAAGACTGGTTTAGACACGGCCTTTGTTCTTGTATTCATTTTGTATTTCAATTTTGTGTAATGCTTTGCTGGAGTTTCCTGACTTGTGTTTTACTTTGATGATATTTACACTCCTATCCTTACTTGTAATTGTTAACAATCGTTAGTACTTATTTGTTATATTTTTGATAAAACTGTACATGTGGCAAATTCAGTTTAAGTTAATAAATCAATACAGACGACTTCAAACACAACCGAACCGATTAAGGATATCTATTATTAAAAAAATTAACTTTCACCAATAGTATGAATTGAATAAGCTTTTGTAATTTGATATCCTTAGCTGTTTCGGCATATATTTTATGTATTGTAGTTGTAGTGAATTTAGCGACTGTGGGGACTTCTATTACTTCCTCGGTATCTGCATTTTGTTTATTTTCGCAGTCTCTGCTTAGAGTATCGGCTAATTTAATTTCTGTCCTTTCCTATATATTACTTGTGGAGAATATGGTATAACGCTTAGTAAAATTGTTTACAATCTCTGAGAGGCTGAATGAAGAAGTTTTTTAAAGATGGATTCTAGAAGTTTGTGGTCAGTTTGGATAATCAGTTTTTTGCCGTATATGTACTCGTGAAATTTCGCACAAGCGAATCTTATCGCTGTCGCCTCTTTCTCGATTTGCGCATAATTTTGCTCTGCTTTCGAGAGTGATTTTGACGCATAAGCTACCGGTTGGTCATTTTGGAGTAGTGCGGCGCCTACGCTGGATTTACTAGCGTCTACTTGAAGTTTTACATCGAGATTCGGGTCGAAATAGCGGAGCACGGGTGTTGAGGAGAATACGGTTTTGAGGTTTTTAAATGATGTTTCATGCTCAGGCGACCAGGTCCAAAGAACATATTTCTTTAAAAGTGATCGAAGTGGGGCTGTTAATTCCCCATAAATACGTTGCCATACCTAATATTCGTTGAAGCTGCGTTTTGTTTTCTGGTCGTTTCAGTTGATTTATGGCCGTTATCTTATCCGGGTCTGCTTCAATGCCATGAGAGGTTAAAATGTGACCTAAAAATTTAACTTTCTTTACATTAAACACACATTTATCTTTGTTTAGCTTCAAACCTGCGTCTTTAATTACTGCCTCAGTTTGCTTTTCAAGCTGTTTTTTTGTTTCAGCGTGTATCAGAATATCGCCCATTGACACTTCTGTATTTTGCGCATTTTCTAATAGTTGGGACATTAGCTGTTGATATACCTCGGGCGCTGATGCTAGTCCAAATGGTAGCCTTTGATAAGAATAACGCCCCCATGGTGTTGCCATCGTTAAGTATTTTCGTGTACGATCCGTGACCTCAATCTGCCAAAATCCTTTTTTACAATCTAATAGAGTAAACCATTTAGAATTTTCAATATTTGCTGTTATCTTTTCGATTGTTTTTATTGGGTGATATCGTCTGTGTATGTTCTTGTTTATGTCTGTTGAGTCAATGCAAACACGGATCTTATTTTTTTGCTTAACTACAACCATCGGTGACGCTGCAGGGGTAATCTCGTTTGTCTTTGTTAATACTCCTAGCTTTACCATGTTGTCTATTTCCTTTTTGACCGCTTCTTTTAGTGCATGTGGTATTTTTCTTGGAGCGTAATGTTCGAATGACGGGTTGTCGACCAAATCGATGTCATATACAAAGTTTTTTACCTTGCCTAATCCGTCAAATATTTTTGTATCAAAATTGAGTTCATTTAAGTATCAGTGAAAAATGTTCGCAATCTTGTTTGCCTAAAAGCGGTCCAAAGTTGGGAAAATCTTCTACCACCAAAAATTTTGCTTTGAATTTTCTATTCCGCACAGCACAATTTAGGAGAATTTCACCACAAACATCGATTTTTCCACCTCGAAACGCAATAAATTTGTTATTCACGGCTTGCATTTTATTTGATTTATTATTGTCTATCAGACTTAGAGGAATTACATTACATTGAGCCGCTGTGTCCAATTTGAATATTATTTTGTTGTTACCATTATCTCTTCATACCAATTTTCTTTTTCGTCTTTGTTTGTTTCTGCTATGTTAACAGTCAAAACAAAGAGATCACTGTCGGCGTCAGAGTCAGTATTTGCATTCTGCTGCCGTGCGTCAACGTGTTTATGTTCGCTGCGCTTAGATCAAAAGCAGCATTGAGAGAAATGCCCTTTACGCTGACAGATTTTGCATGTTCTGTTAAATGCTGGGCAATTATGACTTTCATGCTGTTGACCGCAACGTTTGCAATCGTAGACTGCTTTATTATTTTCGTTCCATTTATTTGCCGTCCGTTTGGGTTTTGCATATTTGCGAATTGCCTCTACTTTTAATTCTTCTTTTTTATGGAGTTCTTTAAGCTGCTGTGTAGCCATCTCACTCGCTCTACAAATTTTAATAGCTTTTTCCAACCCGATATCGTCTTCAGCGAGTAATTTTTCTCTCACTGAATCACTACCAATGCCAACCTCAATTTTGTCCCGTAATAGAGAATCCTCAATAACACCGAAATCACATTTTTTTCTTGGTTCTTTATTTTTGTAAAATATTCATCAAAAGCTTCACCCACAGATTGAAACGTTGTGATGAATGTATATCGCTCAAAAGTAACACTTATTTTTGGAGCAAAGTGTTCGTCGAACTTTTGTATTATTTTTTTCACATTAAGTTGTTCTGCCTCCGTTAGCGAGAACGAGTTGTATATGTTGATAGCTTCCGCACCGATGCACGACATCAACGTCGCCACTTGAATTTCTGCCGGTTTTTGGTCAAGCTGTGCAGCTGTGGAAAACCATTTATATTGCTGTATCCAGCTTTTCCAAGCCGTTGATGCATTGTTGCCCGTGACTTGTAATGGTTTGGGAGGTCTTACAAATGATGACGCCGAATTTGATGACCTTTCTTCACCTTCATTTACCATTCTTTATTAATTTTTATCTTTATTAGGCACCACTTCTGACACCATGTTGTGAAGGCAACAATTGTTGAAAATGAACTGAACTTTATTGAACTAGACGATATTCATATTACATAGTGGGTGAAGTAGATAAACATAAATATAAGTGCAATAAGAGAATGTAAGATGAGAGGGCAGGGTTTCCTACCCTCTGACACTGCGCCGACCAGTAGGGGGGAGTACCTGTGTCGACATCATTACCACCTAGTTGTCGAGTGCGGCGTCGCAAGCAGGTGCTGGTTTCGCGCGCCGTCTATTGACGCGCTGTCGCTGCCACACATTGTGTTCATGGCAAGCGGAACTAGCCTGTGTTGGCTACCGAATGTCAGACATTGTGTTTCCGACGTTTCCCATTTTTTCTTTCTCTCTCAACGCTGCGCTGAAGCCGGACATACGCTTAGGAACCCCATCCGTATCTCTTCGAATCTGAGGAATCCTATTTCATTTTGTCTTTATAAAATCAAATTTAAATGTATGTTATTATTTTTTTCTATTGTTTAATATTGGCAACACGATCATTGAGATGAAATATGTCTTACCCCGGGCCCACACGTGCCAGCGTAAGTTCGAAAAACTCAATCCATTCAAAGTTTTCACCAATACACATTTCACAATTCACATTTGTTATTGGCAGCGCTACTGGCAGCGAAATTTCAGAGACAGTAAATTTTTGACACATGCGGCAAGTAATTGTCAAATTCC
Source organism: Clusia tigrina (assembly GCA_920105625.2). NCBI lineage: Eukaryota > Metazoa > Arthropoda > Insecta > Diptera > Clusiidae > Clusia > Clusia tigrina. The sequence goes on from OV050030.1 coordinate 318,274,451, forward strand.
TACTAAATAATTGTCGTTAACTTTCGTAATGGAAAATAAATAGAACAGAAGTTATTTTTAAAAATCATTAATTTACGTGGTTCCAAAGAGCTTCTTTGAAACATGAACATCCTCCCTTATAGTTCTTATTAGAAGCGTTTTTAGAAAGAAGAATCTAATAAACTAACGCACCTTAAAAAAACAGTTGCAAAACGGGTTTCAACTAAGAAAAACGCTATTGTAGGGACAAAATTTGCCTTCGATGAGATTTTATAAATGAAGTTGCACTAGCAAGTGTGGCCACCTTTATTACTAGCAGCAAAATTTCTAACTTTCGAAAATAATACATATTCATTCACTCTACTCACCATTATCTTGTTTGATGACATCTTCTCTTTGGGGTCCTTTGAATTTGTTGCAGGATGCTTCCTCTGCTTCAGGGTTCCTTGCCGTGGGATTCCTCCTGTAGGTCCTTAAGACCGGCTGCGCCAAAATGTTGGGGACCGTATTTGTTTGTCCTCGGGGAGATCCACTTGCTTGTCGTGGGCGTGCGTGTACCTGTAAACCTAGAATCACTCTTCACAAAATGAATCACCACATACACTTTTAGTTTTAGAACAACGAGAAGCTTTATTCTTAAAATACTAATTCTTATATACTATTCACAAGAAACAATTACAGTCTATGAATTGACTTTTCTGGTGTTCCAGTTACGCAATTGTTGATTGGTGTCAGTGGCTCAAGCCAACTATTCACTTACAATATTCATTTACAATATTTGCACCCTAGAAATATGTGCTCTCTTAATGAATTTAATTGCGTAAAGCTAACCACACCAAATGTGTAGTATCTGTTAGGAGTCGCGTTGGTAGCTTGAGTCTAACCCACAACAACTGGCAGCTAATTACTGGTACGTTTAATATAGTTTATCGCAGTTTCTATCACCACTTTGTCGCTGTGGCTAATACCTATTTAAATTGCCATTCTCACCAGATGGTCATGGCCAGAGCCGAAATAAAGAAATTATGTATGTATGTCTTCACAAACGATTTAAGTATTTAAATGATATGAAATAAATTAATCCACACTCCCCAACGTAAACAATTCACGAAGAAAATAAATAAAAATAAAAGAAAACACGAAATTCTGGAAATTTCCCAATTCTACTTTCTTTTTTTTTAGAAACAATAATTTTTAATTTCTGTTTTACCACTGTAGGTACCAAAGTTAATATAAGCATAGGCAACCCAGCTGCTGTCAAGCTCTAACTTATTGTTCTTACTGTGTCAAGTAATCGTCCTTTTCTAATAAACCTGCTAAACTGAACGGTCGTGTTTTTGTTCATTTATTATTCTGACAAAGGTTATGGGCCCAGATCCAAAAGCCAATAGCTAAACACGTGTTTCGGAAGTTTTCTTGTAAAGTGTTCGTTAGTCGAATTAAAATTAAAAATGAGTAATTCGTTTTCGCAAATCGAAAAATTTAACAGTGAAAATTATACATCTTGGTCGGTCCAGATGCGAAGTCTGTTAATTATACAGGATCAATGGGATGTCGTGGAAAACGCATGTCCAGCAACAGCAACGGTGGCTGAACAACTTGTGTGGGAAAAGGCGGACAAAAAGGCGATAGCAACGATTACATTATGTGTCAAGTCATCGGAGCTAATCCACATAAGAAGGTGTGCTTCCGCAATGGGCGCATGGGATACATTGAGAAATTTATATAAAACGAAAACACCAGCGCGCAAGGTAAGTTTGTTCAGAAAACTAGCTCGCTTTCGATTCAAAATCGTTGAACAAATCAATGAGTTTTGTACCCTTGAGGATGATGTAAAAGACATTGGAATCGACGTACCAAAGGATCTTCTCAGCATCTTGCTACTATGCAACTTGCCGGAAGTTATGGACAATTTTGTTGTGGCAATGGAAAGTCGCGACGTGCTATCAAATGTCGAGCAGTTGACGGGCAAAATATTGGAAATGCTGCAGCGACGAGATGAATGGAAAGACGTCAGTGGAGAAAGCGTTTTTGCAGCGAATCAGCTGAAGGTCAAGCAGGTCGACGTCACTGGGTAAAAGAACAAGATCAAGCAGTGGAAAACGCTAAGGATAGATTCTTCATTTACGCAGAGAAAAACTATGAGACCAACAATAGAAGTAGCAGAAGCGAGCGCGCTAACGTGAAAAGCGCAGGTATTGAAGGCACAGGCACTGAAGATGGCGAAGATATTAGCAGCGACGGTGAGAGCATTAGCGCAGATATAGCGTGCACTGCAACGCGCGTAGGCGTAAATGCAAGAGAGGTACACGAAAGCTCGGATGGAAGAGAGGCTCAAGAGCAGGACGAAGCAGTGGAAGTCGCTGCGGGAAAGCGAAAGAGAGGCAGATCGCGAATAAATTGCACTGGCAGACCTGGCAGGCCGAGCAAACTGTATGTCACTGAATCATTGAATGGTATTATTACAAATCCAATCACCGTAGCTGAAGCGCTAGAGTCAGCAAATGGGACTCAGTGGCGGAACGCGATGCAGGTGGAATTTGATAGTTTAATGAAAAACCGCACCTGGGACTTGGTTGACTGTCCAGCAAGAAAAAATGTTATCGGATGCAGATGGGGTTTTTCAACCAAATTTAATGCTGAGGATGCGGTCAAAGGAAGTTTGAAGATTTTTTTGACACATACGCACCAGTAGTGAAGCACTCAACTATTCGGCTTATGCTTGCACTTGCTGCGAAACATAAACTTCTTGGTAACCATATTGACATCGTAGCGGCATACCTCAACGGAGAGCTGTCAGAAGACGTTTTTATGCGCCAGCCGGAGATGTTCACAAATGAAAAGTTTCCCAATAAAATCTTCAAATTAAAGAAATCATTGTACGGGCTTAAGCAAGCAGGCAGAGATTGGAACACCATAATCAACGTTATTCTTTCTCAAATTGGTTTCACTCGATGCCAGACGGACTCATGTTTGTACACCATGATGAGAGATGGAGAAATTAACATCATAACATTTTATGTTGATGATATTTTTTAAGCTGCTCTCTCGAATGAACAATGCGCGACATCGTTAAGCAACTCAGTGCGCAGGTGGAAGCAGTTGATCGAGGTCCTATAAAATTCTATTTGGGGATGGTAGTCTAGGGAGACGGACTGCGCGGCGATATATCAATTAACCAAAATCGGTATACGCATCAGCTTCTGGAGCGGTGGAAAATACACGAGTGCAAACCAGCCACTACACCATTCGCAGCGGGCACTGTTTTGCAAAAGTGCGGCGAAAAGGACTGCGAAGGGTTCGATATAAAGAGCTTTCAATCGCTCATTGGAGGTCTAACCCATTTAGCGGTAATATCACGACCTGACATCGCACATATCGTATCAAAATTGGCGCAGTTTCACGCACATCCGCACAAGGAGCACTTCGCAGCGGCGAAACATGTCTTGCGATATTTAAAAGCAAATACTAAAGGTACGTTTACATACACATGTAATAACAAAGATTTGGTATGTTTTACAGACGCAGATTGGGGTTCTGAGTCGACTGATCGCAAATCCTACAGTGGATTTGTTTTATTTTTTGGTGGCACCCCCATCGCATGGGAGTCGAAAAAACAGCATGTGGTTCGCTAAGTTCCATGGAAGCGGAATATATCGCGATGTGCCAGGTAGCGAAAGAAATTTCATTCCACCGAAGTTTGCTAAAGGAGATGAGATTTGAGGCCTACGTAAATCGCGCAACAATTTTTTGTGACAACCAAGGCGCGCAATTTTTGGTCCAAAATCCTATTGCTCACAAACGCACCAAACACATAGACATCAAGTACCATTACATTCGAGACAAACATCTTTCGAACGAGATTGGTATCCAGTACATTCCATCTTCGGAAAATGTACCTGATCTTTTTACAAAATGTTTAACTAAAGACAAACATCACATTTTTTGTAAACTGTTAAAAATTGAATTTGCTTAATTTTCGATTGAACTATATTTTTGTGAAAATTTTGCCACTATGTATATAAATTCTTGATTCTGATTAAATTTTTGTGTAATCGAATTTGGGTTGAGGCAGAGTATGTAGGTATATAGTACCAAAGTTAATATAAGCATAGGCAACCCAACTGCTGTCAAGCTCTAACTTATTGTTCTTACTGTGTCAAGTTATCATCCTTTTCTAATAAACCTGCTAAACTGAACGGTCGTGTTTTTGTTCATTGCGCTTATTCTGACAACCACGTGCTTGTGTTTGGTAAATTTAAAGAAAGTCTTATGAGAACAATGCAAATGCGCATATTATTGAAACGTCAAATGCTTTTTTATAATTATAATTATATATATACATAATTATTTTACAGTACTTATTTTTCTTTTATATACCATTTTTTCTACTTATGATTCTGCAATTGTAAACTAAATGCTAAATTTTAAGTGTGTAAACGTAACAAACTTGAATTACTGAGACGCAGTGCTCTACACAACATGATGTCGCATTAAATTAGGCTGATTTACAGAGCAATGCATCAATTGATTTAAATCTGTTCAATTGACGTATAATTTTGTGATTCATTTAACTGAAATGCACCACAAACAAAAATAAATAAATAGATTAAATAAATTTTCGAATTGGTTACGAAAGAAAACAATAGCACTAAACGTTAAAAATACCACAAAACATTGCATTTTACTTCCCATAATAAACATATCACCTAACAGCAATGCATAGCAATTTAACGCAAATAAATAAATTAAGGCTTCATCAGGCAAATAAAGTATATGACATTAAAATCTTACGCATTGCTTGTAAAAAACGAACAAAGACGGTAAACCAAAAATTGTTTCCTAATACCGCATGGAACATATACATTCAAATTTGATGCGTGTACGAATTTGCAATTATCGAAATTCAAGAGAGTAAAATAGCATTCGCTCACGAAGAGAAAAATATCCAAAAATGTACGCGAACGCAAATTAGCATCAATTTACAAGTTAAGAAAAACAGTTGTTTGGTTTTAATATGTAAATTTACTCTCTCATTTGCTCTCTCGTTACAATTTTTTTGTTATACGCGAACGCTTGTCAGATAAAGATCATGATAATTTGTACAAATTTGTACAAATTTTATGTTTACAAACAGAACTAATGTGAATCCAACATATTTTAGAGGAAAAGCGTCTCACCCTATGAACAATTTCTGCTGTATCTTACTTACTCTGTAATTTCACAAATAAAACATGTACATTGTTATGAACATCCTAAAATTATGTGACTTGATATATCAAATTTAAGTCAAAATACGATTTAAGGCCGAAAGCCAACAGTAGTTTTATCTTAAGTATATTTTTATAGCTAAAATAATTGTAATAGTTGATTTTTAGTTTAGGTTAAGGTGTATAATGTAAAACCATTCTTAATTTTCATTTTGAAATCCAATTCAATGCAGCAGTGCATTTTGTCCATCATGGTGGATTCCATGACGATAGTTAAATATGCACATGCAGCAGGGTATTACCAAAGAAGAATAAGAAAAGACATTCAATTTCCTCCATTTTTATTAACCGTTTCGACAACATAAAGAGTTTTTCAAAAGAAACGCTACAAAAGCAAATCGATAGCGACAGCAAACGACGCCATGTTTTTTCCCGCTCTTTTGACGTTTCTCTTCAGTAAGGTTTGCCATTTGATCATGCAAAGATATACGAGCCAACAACGAGTCGAAATTATTAAAATTTACTACCGAAATTCGGAGTCAGTCGCCTCAACTTTAAGAGTGCTACGTCCAATTTATGGTCGTCATAATTGTCCTAGCAGATCAACAATTGAGCGTCTAGTAGAAAAATTTGAATCCACAGGCACAGTACAAAATGTTCCCGTGCCAGTGAGACAAAGAAGTGCCCGTAGTGTCGAGAATATTGCTGCCGCTGAGGCTTCAGTTCAAGAAAGCCCAAATGTGTCTCTCACACGGCGTTCTCAAGCGTTGGGCATCTCTGTGACGTCGTTGTGGCGAAATTTGCGAAAAGATCTTGGCCTACATCCTTACAAGATCAAATTGACGCAAGAACTGAAGCCGCTTGACCACCATAAGCGTCGTATGTTCGTGAATTGGGCTGAGCAACAACTTGAAAATGATTCGGATTTTCATCGGAAAATCATCTTCAGCGATGAGGCTCATTTCTGGCTGAATGGCTTCGTCAATAAGCAAAATATACGTTATTGGTTAGACAGCAATCCACACGTACTCCATGAGTCATCATTGCATCCCGAAAAAATTACGGTTTGGTGCGGTTTATGGGCCGGCGGCGTCATTGGGCCGTACTTCTTCCGTGATGATCAAGACCGGCACATTACTGTGAATGCGAATCGCTACCGTTCAATGATAACCAAATATTTTTGGCCCCAATTGGATAATATGGACTTGGAGGACATGTGGTTCCAACAGGACGGCGCCACAAGCCACACAGCGAATGCCACAATCACTTTGCTGCAAAGCAAGTTTGGTGAACGTGTTATCTCACGAAATGGCCCAGTCGATTGGCCGCCGCTGTCGTGCGATTTGACGCCGTTAGATTATTTCCTGTGGGGCTACGTCAAGTCTATGGTCTATGCCACCGTTGAAAATTGGGTTCAGCGTCTGGACATCTGCAAGCGTGCCGATGGTGGCCATGCAAAAGAAATCGAGTTCCATACATAATGGCATCGAACGTACTTTCACAGGAATAAAGAATTTCATTGATATCTAAAACCGGTTTTGTTTGATTTAAAAAAACTTTTGTAGCGCTCTTATTGAAAAACCCGATATATTACCAATAGATAGGCAGCTTGCCGAATCCAACAACAAAATCAATGCAAAATGGATTGCAATAGGTTGCGAGAAAATCATTTTTCACCGAGTTCTGTTAGCACAAGTGGACTTGTTGAATAAACTACTTATACACCATTTGTACTCCTATTACAAAAGAGTGTTACCGAAGTACATAATTTTGTAGTAGGTTCTAAATTCATATTACTATCAATATACTGAAATATTAATGAAAAAATATAACATTAAATGAACTCAGTACTACAATTCAGCTTATTATTTGTCTTTTCTAATCAATTACAACTACTTTATGGTTGCGAAAGAACTTCCATTTTATAGAAAAAAAATTTCAAGAACCTTTTTTGTTATTGTTAATTTATAACTGTGTTGAAGGTGTTCGTTTATATTGCGAAATATTAAATAAATGTTGCAGTTACACTTTTATATCTAATTCAAATTAATTGTAAGAGAAGGATATGTGATTTTATCTCTAATTGACTTTACGTAGGCAAAATGTGTCTTGAGGCAGATAAAGTTTTCAATTTTATTATTGTTTTTTTACTACTTCAGACAATAAATAGGAACTGTTAAGGACGAGTGATAAAGAAACATGTTTTAAAATAAAATTTAAATAGGCAGCAGATTTTATGCACTTTTTAATTCAGCCTGCCATATATATGTAAATATAACTTACATATGAAACATAAGAATACCCTACAAAATAATATGTACCTAACCGATTTCAAATTCAAAGTACTTTTTCTAAATTCTACTCCCATGTTTACCGTCAGCTGCGGCAAATTTTACTTTCTCACCATATTATGGCCGCAATACATTGTGTTGTTATTGTTTCACATGGATAGGGAAAAAAATGGATTTTTTTCAACAGCTGATGTGGAAGAAGAAGAGTTGCATAATTATATTAATCTATGTCGACAATGTTTTTGGTCACACGTATAGTGTATGTAAATTTATTTTGGTTTTACACGTATACTATATGTTTGTTGCCAAATTTGTGTAAAGTGGTGAATAAAAAACAGCTATTTTTTAACATTTTTTGCTGGTCTAAAATCAAGAAAATATTTTATTAAAAATATTATTTCGTATTGTAGAAAATATTATTAGTAGTGCTACAAATAGTGGATGTGTCAAGGCAAATACTCGCGCACATGGACCGAGAAAATATGCAAAAAATGTAAAATCTGGTACATTTAAAAATTGTATTTAATATTTACTTAAAGCCTTAATCTTCTTCTTAATCTTTTCAAACTGTTTGCTAATTGGATGGCAGTTATGCAATATGAAGTGGGAAAAAAGCATGAGATATATTCAGCCTGTATAGAAAAGCGAAAACGATTTGAAATTAAAAACAATTTTTTTAAAGTAAATAATTTTATTTTTAAATATGCACTTTCCACACCTCCAGGGGGTATGCAGTGTTGCGTTACCGAGTAAATTTTTCATTTGGATGCTCGGTTCCCCTGTAGGCCTATTACATCCATTACAATATATTAAATTATATATATTAATATTAAATTAAATTACTAAAAACCAATTTGTATAAGTTGATTATATAAATTTAATTAAAGATTAAAACTATATAATAATATTAAAATGTAAAAGAAAAGAATACAAAATAAAATATATCACAATATTAAAATAAATTGATAACACATAAGTTATTAATACATTATATTATTTATTTCATATAAAAATTATTTACATATATTCACACATGTATGTACATTCAGTATTCCACACTGCATTTACTTATGATAAAGGAAGTGACTAGAATGAGTTAGAATTGTTTTGGTAGGGATTTGAAAAAAGGGTTAATGTCAGTATGGTTTTATGGCACTTCTTCGTATGCGGCATTCTGTAGTAATCTACAAATGAAGTATATTAATTCAAATATATAAAATATATATCAATATTTTAAAAAATTACTTTCCTTGTAAATCCAAGCTTCTTCAAAGCATAATTTTTACAAGCAATAAATGTAAATATTACAAATGAAATGTGGTGAAAGAATTGCACAGTGTTGCAATAAAGTGGATTTCTACATGAATATTAAGAATAGTTTTCATTATTAATACTGCAAGTTTCTTGCTAACACCTTAAACCAAACTAAAAATCAACTATTATTGTTATTTTAAATAGTTTATTATATAAGTAAATTCGAAAAATATACTTAAGACTAAGCTACTATAGGCTTTCGACTTAAAATTGTGTTGTAACTTAAATTTGATATATCATATCACATAATTTTAAGATGTTCATAACAATGTACATGTTTTCTTTGTGAAATTAGAGAGTACATCCGATACCACATAGACTGTCCATAGATTGAGATGCTTTTAGCATAATGGCATATTTCTTCTATCCTGGAAACTAAGTTCCAGTCTTAATCGCGTCAATTTTGTACATACGAGTATATGTTCCAAGATCTCTTTGGAGAATATTGTTCGTTTGCCGCCTTTGTTATACAACAAAAAAAAATGCTTTAATATATGATTGTTTCATTTTTTACAACCAAAGCATAAGATTTTATGATCATAAGTTTTATTTGCCTGATAAAGCAATAACACTAGTTTACACCGAAAATGTAAATTTGATGAGAGGTGACTTTTCTTATGTATTTTCATCTGCTGAATTCGAAAATCAAGGTTAAATTTTTTTTTCATGGAATAGTTTTTGACATATTGTAATTTTTGTTTTTTTTCGACCTTTTTTCACGTAACAAATCATATCTCGAGCTAGAAATGTCCGATTGGTTGTCCTTGGTACCTAATGCAAGGCATTGAGATGACGAACAAACATGTATAATCGGATCTTTGATTGGTAAAGCGGTTCAAAATATATCGATGAAAATAGGGCACATTTTCAAAAATATAATATTTTACAGTGAGTCAACTACGCGTAGGTAGCTTGATTCTAACTCACAACATCATTTCAGTTTTATTAAAGACAAAATTATACGTCAACTGAATAGATTTTTCTAAAGTACAATACTTTTGTTATGAGAAAATTAATCAATTGTAGCATTGTTCTATAAATCAGCCTTATTGAATGTGGCCTGTTGTGGTGTAGAGCCACGCTTCTCAGTAATTCCATTTTGTTACGTATATACACAATGGTTCTAAAAGAAATTTCAGAACACAGCACCCCATATTAACACCAATAAATTGTTTAAAATTAAGCATTTATTTCACAATTGCGGAAACAATAATAATATAAATGGTATATAAAAGAAAAATAAAACAATATAAAATAATGTATTTTCTTTCTGTATATATGATTATAATTATCAATCAACATTTATCGTATAAAAGATATAAGCATTTACATTGTTCTCATAAGAGTTTCTTTAAAGTTTACCATACACAATTTACAAACAGCTGGTGACTCAAAATGTAAAAATTACTTTGAAAAAAAAAGAAAGTAGAATGGGGAAATTTACTGATTCTCGTGTTATCTTTTCCTTTTCTTTATTTTCTTAATGAATTGTTTACGTTACATAGTGTATATTAATTGCTTTCATTTCATTTAAACACTTAAATCAGCTGTGAAGACAAATTCCTTTACTTCGGCTTTGGCCGAATTTCTTTACTTTGAATGGGCATAGCCACTGGGATATATATATATATATATATATATATATATATATATATATATATATATATATATATATATATATATATATATATATATACTCGTATATATATATATATATATATATATATATATATATATATATATATATATATATATATATATAAATATATATATATATATATATATATATATATATATATATATATATATATATATATATATATATATACTCGTATATAACATATTTGATGTATAAGTATAGTTTTGATTGGCCACATATAAAGAATAAAACTAGATTTTACTAGACTAGAACTACTAAAAGCAGACTAAATTCTAAAATACAAAAGTATTAAGGCTAGACTTAAATAAAGGACCTTAAATGCTGATCTTGCATTTACTGCAGAATGTTGAAACTGCTGATCTTGCGCCTCGTGTGTGGTGTTGGGTAACTGTTGCACTATTTGTTGAAAGCGCTGATATTGCGCCTCGTGTGTGGAGTTGGGTAACTTTTGCATAAAACGGTAATATAGGTCAACGGCCGCTGTCGCTAGGCGATCGTGTTAACCCCTCCCTCGCTTAAGTGATGGCCGTCCTCGGGCTTCCTGAAACTGTCGATCACGATCTGGAGGGATTTTTTCGTTTGTCTTCTTCTTCGTTCTTGGTATAGCTTGAGGAGTGCGTAGCAGCCAATTATAATGACAACTGTTGCTAGGCCGGATAAGAGGGGTCTTGTTGCTAATTTCTCCTCGATATCCCCGATATCCCCGATATAATTTAGGTTCTCTACGCTCATTCTTTGGAGGTATGGTAGACTTAGTATCTCGTTATGGCTGGTTAAGTTCAGAGCAGCCATCGCGGCTGACCCTGGTGATCTCTTCAATACCCCGTCTCGATTCATGTATGTGGACCCAATGATGCAAATTTCCTCGTTGAAAGTTAGGAGAAAGGTACCAGTGACCGTCCTGTTAGGACCGTTGTTGGAAGTTATAACGGCGGAGTTCTCGTTGATTATAATGATACCATCATCGACGACCACCAGCGGTTCAAGGTGACTTGGTCTAGTACTGCAACTAGCGATGTTGCCAGTGTGAAGTTGTTGAGCGCATGTAGGGTAATTCAGTTCTTGACAAAATGCTGTTGTAAGCGTCGCGGTGCAGTTTCCGATACCCAGTACTCGGCTGCCACATTCGGCAACATTGTTGTATTCGGAGAAGTGCAAGATAGTCCCGTTACGCTGGACTGGGAATAATGTTACCTTTTTACACTCTAACGTAGGTATTGGATATTTAATAAGAAAATGTAAAAACTTATTATCTAAAAAAACCTTAATATAAGATACTTCCATAAGATCTGTTATACTAATATTTGTAGAACGCATGACAATTACATTTTTTATATCTTCAAAGTCCAAAATTGTGGGGTTTATTATTTTAATCTTTGCAAGAGTAATGGTTAGCATTAAATTTTCTAGTTCGGAAATCATTATTCTGTTTCTAGCTAAGAGTGAATCATATAAAATGCCATTGTCAATTTGTTTTGTTTTCGAGTTTTCAATTATCTTGTTGACTGCATCGGTTATTTTGTTAATCTGTTCCTGTGTCTTTGAGTTGATAGTTACCTGTCTGTTTTCGGTATTTATAAGTTCTTGCTGTCTAAATTTTAGTTTTTCGAAGTCATCGAAGTCTGGGGCTTCTGCGATTACTTTGAGTGCGGTTCCCAAGAGGTTGATACTTCTAGCGTATTGATGGTGCACGTTCAGGGTTGCCAAGAGGGTGTTGATGTGTTCAACATCAGCGTCAAGTAGTTTTCTCATGTGTGACAGAGGGAAATGATTTGTGAGCTGTTTAGTCTCACTTGCCATTGCTGAATATGATTCAAGGTTGGTGGAATGTTTAAAATAATCGAAGCCCTGCCAGATTGTTACATCCCCGTCTGAGATTGGAATGTAATCCGCGTTGGAGTAGTCCGTTATTTTTGCCGCTATCACTTGAACAACAAGTATCCCTATATAGAACCTAAAATATAAAAAGAAAGGTGAAACCCCAAGATTAGTCAGTTTAGAAGAAAGAGAGGGAAAAAAAGAAAGAGGGAAGAAAGAAAAAAAATAAGACTGGAATGCTCATCTAAGATTGTCCTTATGGACCACCCTCCCTTTAATAAGAACCGTGGTTCCCAAATCAGCTTCTATTTTCTCTTCAGCATAGAATGGCGTTAATTTGTTTCCTAGTCTTCTGTTCGATTTTACGAGAACACGTTCTCCCACCTCGAACACCCTGTTTTGTCGGGAAGGATTGTTCCTTTCAAGTTGAGCCTGTTGAGCCTTTTCGATCTTTTCCATTATTACTTTTCTAGTTTCCTGGGGTGTGGCCTGCATTATGTCTATAGGTCTTTTGCCGGTTACTGAGTGAATCGAACGGTTGTACTCAACTGTGGCCATCAATATTAGATCTACCACGTCGTCTATTTTCTTTTCCAGTTTCAGGCACCTTGCAATCTCCAAAAGAGTGCTATGGAGCCTTTCGACTTGCCCATTTGAAGTGCTGTGAAGTGGGGGCGCATTCACCACGTCAATCCCGAATTGGTTTTTTAGTAGGGAAGAAATGGTTTCTGAATTGAAGGATGCTTCATTATCGCAATAGATTATCTTTGTGTTCGTGAAAATGTTCATTAACTGTAGAATTCGTGCCTTAATGTCATTTATTGTACGCGATGGTATGGGTTGAACGACTGCGAACTTTGAAAACTTGTCAATGCAAGTAAGAAAATATTTTTTTCCCGTCGAAAAAATATCGATGTGCAAGATTTCGCCTTCGCGTGATGGAATGGGTGTTACCCCAAGCTCCTGTTTTTGTGGGTGTCTGTCGTATTTGGCTTTTGTGCAAATCTTACAGTTTGTGACGATTTCAATGGCTAACTTCGTCATTTTGGGGAAGTAGTAATCGGAAAGGATTTGCTTAACGTTTTCTTGGGCAGCTCTGTGGGCCCGATTGTGTTCGGTTTGAACTATTTCCCTTTGTTCAGTTTTGTCAACAATATCTGACACCATTTTTCTACAGTGCCAAAACTTCGTTGATGGAAACTGTCTGACCAATTGGTGCTGAATGCTTGCGAGCACTGGTAGCTCGCATTGACTGGATCTGGGTTTATAATAGTTTTGATCTCATTCAATAGGGTGTTCTTGTCTGTGAAGTTGATTAGGTGACGAGTTTTTTTCCAAAAAATATGAAGTAACGCTTGGATTTGAATTGTGCTTCTTCCAGAATTATCTGGTTTCTAAAGCAATTGACTGGCTTGTCAGTTGCTTCGATCGTGTAGGTTAGCGTTTCCTCGCTGTGGATCGTCGCGTGATCCGAAAAAGCCTCTTGTTCCAAGGCATGAATATGTTGCCGTGATAGTGCATCGGCCACGTAGTTTTCCCTCCCAGGTTTGTAGAAGATTTTTGCATTGTGGTCTTCCACAAATGCTTTCCATCGCTTTAATTTTGGGTTCGAATTCCTTTCGGAGACCGCAAACGTAAGCGGCTGATGATCGGTGAAGATATTTAGATCTTTAACCCCATAAAGGTAATTTCTCAGGTTTTTGAGAGCCCATACGATTGCTAAAAGTGCACGTTCGTTGGAGGCGAGATTTAGTTCGTTATCTTTTAGGGTTCTCGAAATCATTGTTATTGGTCTTTTATTTTGAGAGAGGACCGCCCCCAGACCTGACGCTGAAGCATCCGTCGTAAGATCGAACGGCTTCTTAAAGTCTGGGTAAAGTAGGGTGACATCTTCTGATACCAGAATTTCTTTGAGCTTGTTGAAGGCTTGGGCCTGTTTTTCATCGAGATTTATTATAACTTTTTATGAATGGTTCGCACTAATTTTACCGTTATCACCGTTAAGTATATCAGTTAAGGGCTTCGCCAAGGACGCCAAGTCTTTGATGAAACAACGATAGTAGCTTGCCAGCCCGAGAAACGACCTGACATTGAACAGTGTAGAGGGTTGTTCATAATTGCGAATAGCTTCTACCTTGCTAGGACTTGTTTTTATACCCTCGCCAGATACGACAAATCCCAAGTATTCCACGCTTTCTTTAAAGAAGTGTGATTTTTCACGAGTGACTCTCATATTTGCTGGATATAATGCCCATATAAAGACCCATTCTATATGTTGGATATGGTCTTTCGCGTCTGCAGAGAAAATTATTACGTCATCAACGTAAACGTAGCATGTTTTTCCTATTTGTTCTCTGAGAACATCATCGATGGCTCGCTGAAAAATGCTGGGGGCATTTTTCAAACCAAAAGGAAGCCTATTAAATTCATATTTCCCGTTACCTACGGAAAAAGCCGTTTTCTCCCTGTCACGTTCAGCGAGGGATATTTGGTGGAACCCTGACTTTAGGTCCAGAGTTGTGAAGTACCTAGCTTTTCACAAGTTTGATAGTATTACTGCAATGTTTGGGATCGGATACTTGTCGTCTATAGTTTTTTGGTTTAGATTCCGAAAATCTATGACGAGACGCTTTTTGATATTACCGTACTCGTCTCTTCCTTTTTTATCAACAACCCAAATGGGGTTGTTGTAAGGTGAACGGGATGGGCGTATTATGTCCTTTTTTAATAAGTCATTTATTTCACTATTTACAAAATCAGCAACGCCCATAGGGTAGGGGTACAGTTTTGAGTAAACTGGGTCGTCAGTATCTGTTCGGATAGTTGCGACAATGTTCGTGTTGAAGGGTAGGGACTCGTTGGGGTCTGCAAAGACGCCAGACAATTTCCGTATTATTTTGTGAAAAATGTTTTTTACTGTTTGGGGTGCTTCCAAATCTTCTACTTGTGTGAAATTAACATCGACACATTTGAAAAATAGTATCTCCTCAGATCCGGTGTTGGTTCTGAGAGTTTTATTCTTAAAATCCAATGTTGACCCCGTCTGTGTTAAGAGGTCAAGGCCAATTATGCCATCAAATGTTGATAGCGTAGGTAAAATAAAAA
This sequence comes from Clusia tigrina, assembly GCA_920105625.2. Taxonomy (NCBI): domain Eukaryota; kingdom Metazoa; phylum Arthropoda; class Insecta; order Diptera; family Clusiidae; genus Clusia; species Clusia tigrina. The sequence continues at coordinate 318,289,828 of OV050030.1, forward strand.
AATGTGCTATTGGTGTCGAACAAACGGACAATGCACTTTTCCTTAATGTTATCAAATCCATGGATAGACTTTACGATCTTCCACAGGAATTTTATTTTTAAGTTCTGTTAATGGCTTTATGTAATTTTTAGACGCTCCTGTGTCCACTAACAGTTTAATCGTTCTCCCTGCTATACTTCTATTTATGAATGGTAGCAGGGAGTTTTGTCTAAAATATTTATTTGATCATGCCCCTGGAGGTGATCAACTACTGCCAACGCTTCTGATTCGGCTAAGCTTTGATAATCTGATTCCTCTTGATCTACGGGAGGGTTATTCTGCAAGAGATTATTCACCCTTTGATGCTTTGGGCCTGTAAATCTAGTATTACCGCTAAGTGGCCTTTTCATTGTTTGGCCTATATTATGATTGGTATAGTATTGGGCCGAGGCCTGGTTGTGGCCGGCCATAGCCTGATTATGAAACTGATTTCGACCGTGGATTTGGCCAGCACTATTCGACTGGAACTGAGTGGGCTGTCTGAATCGTTGTGAAGAGTCAACTTCCATTGGCAGTACCGGGCCTAAGTTCTGTGGAGTCCTACCTCCAGTATTCTGTTGTCTAGAAAAATGCGGATTTTTTCGTATATTGCCTGTCTGATTATCATTCGCAATGTTTTTTTCTTTGTTTTGATGTCTCTGCTCCCCACGCTGTGTCCTGTCTTCTACACTTCTTGCATAATTGCTTGCGAACATGTAGCGTTCGTGGTTGGATTCAACCTCCTGAGCTAATGCTAGCGCTGTCGGTAAATCGGCTGGTCTCGCCGCAAAAAGTATATCACTCAGTGCTTTCCTAGTTCCCGAAATGAAGACTCTAAGTGCGTCCGCCCTATAGTTCTCATTAGTTTTTTCATATGTCATAATTGTTTTGTTCGTGAGGAGTGTTAGTTTTCGCTCTACTTCGTCATAATATTGTAGAATCGTCATACTACCCTGGCGAAGAGTTGACAGCTCCTGCTCTATTATATAAATTGGTCGCTTGTCCGAGAACGTAAAGTCAAGGCGGCTAATAATTGCCTTAAAGTTAAGGACAGTATTGAAAGAGGAGAGCACCATATCAGCAGAGCCTTTGATTTTATTTCTAATGATTGCTACTGCCTGGTAGTTTTTTGAACTACCATTGTGACTTTCAAATAATTTGTACGCGGTGTGCGCCGCTTGTCTCCAAGATACGTAACTTTCTTGTCTACCTTCAAAGTCCGGCAGCGATTTTATAATGTCTAATGATTCGTCACATGATATCCCTGGAGTTATTTCTACGTCCTTGTACGTTTCCACCTGGGGTGTTGTCACTGTCAAGGTTGTCAAACGTTCGTTAACACCTGCTATAGTTTGTTCAAAATTGGCCCTCTGTACGGTAAGGTCGCTACTGCACCCTCTATCAAAGCCATTAACTGCGCTGGTTCCATTTTGTTTTTTCCGTCACTTTTCCTTGACCACCAATTTGTGTTACTACTGTTATCGCTTACTCTCTTCTCAGTTGTAAGTTTTTTGAAGAAAAATTCAAGACTTTGTTCGTCGTCACTCATGAAATTATTTGAAAAAAGGAAAACAATTGACAAAGAATCGACACTAACACTCTATATTTTAGTTATAGATTAAAAAAAAATTTTGTATTAAGATTTTGTTATACCGGTGATTAAAAATTTGAGGAAAAAAAAATTGTATTTTTGCAAAGATTAAGTTGGTGGTTTTTTTCGCAAAAATTTGTTTGTTTGATTCAGAGATAAAAATTGTCATAAATTCAACTCACATTTCGTTTTTTTTATTCTTATCTAAATAAGTCTGCTTTCTGTGGTCCGCTGGTGAATCTTTCAGGGCACTCTTGGTGCTATTATTTGGTTGACTGCGACGTTAGTTGCTCCCGTTGTTTTTTATTTTTTATTTGCTTGTTGATACGTTGCAATTTTTGTTATCTTTTCAGAGTTTTTTGTATTTTTATTTTTTTCGATTATTTTTCCGGTGCGACATTAGTTGCTGCCGTTGTTTTTTTAATTTTTTATTTTTTAATTGCTTGTTGATGCACTCCAATTTTTATTATCTTTTCAGAATTTTTGTAGTATTATTTTTCCGGTTCGAGTTATAGTTGGGCGCCAGTAAAGTTTTGATTGGCCACATATAAAGAATAAAACTAGATTTTGTACTGTTAGACCGAGCCGAGTAGTTTATTTCAATTCTAAAAGCAGACTAAATTCTAAAATACAAAAGTATTAAGGCTAGACTTAAATAAAAGACCTTAAATGCTGATCTTGCATTTACTGCAGAATGTTGAAACTGCTGATCTTGCGCCTCGTGTGTTTTGTTGGGTAACTGTTGCACTATTTGTTGAAAACGCTGATCTTGCGCCTCGTGTATGGAGTTGGGTAACTTTTGCCTAAAACGGTAATATAGGTCAACGGCCGCTGTCGCTAGGCGATCGTGTTAACATATATATGGATATAAACTGAGCTCAAGGTGCGTTCACGTAGCCATTAGTATAGTTAAATTCGCACATATTTCTTAAAATTCAGCGAAATTGATTATTTCGCAAGAAATAATGCGCTATATATGTTTATTTCTCATTGCTAAAACTGAAACTTAATTTGTGAGCATTGCTGAGACTCTTTTTTCGAAGTTTTCGTCGAGAAGTTGCGTAAGCTTGTAAAAGCAATCAAGCCAGTACCAGCGTCGAACCACTCGAGACAGAATCCATTTTTCTTCAAGGACTTCCGCATCTGCACACACGTATTCTGCAAGCTGGACAAAATCCGCAGGCCACAAGAGTTTCATTATCGACTTGAACGGCGTCGAGAAATCCATCTCTACGGACTGCATGAAGCCGGCCTACGTAGATGTAGATGACTCGACACAATCTGCATTGCCGCAATCGCCGCAATCACAAACGACAGCTGATCACCTGACACATCAACCGGGGAGACAACCGCTAAGGCAAAACCGAGAAAGCAAGTATCGTTCTCCGCGCCTCCTGCGCCGACAACTGGGGGAGGAGTACCAGTGTCGACATCATTACCACCAGTTGTCGGGTGCGGCGCCGCAAGCAGGTGTTGAATTGGCGCGCCATCTATAGACGCGCTGTCGTTTCCGCACATTGTGTTCATGGCAAGCGGAACCAGCCTGTGTTGGCTACCGAAAGTCAGGCATTGTATTTCCGACGTTTCTCATTCTTTCTTTCTCTCTCAACGCTGCGCTGAAGCCGGACAGACGCTTAGGAACCCCATCCATATCTCTTCGAATCTGAGGAATCCTATTTCATTTTGTTTTTATAAAATCAAATTTAAATGTATTTTATTATTTTTTTCTATTGTTTAATATTGACAACACGATCATTGAGCAAAAAGCCAAATATATATATAAAATATGTCTTACCCCTGGCCCACACGTGCCAGCGTAAGTTCGAAAAACTCAATACATTCAAAGTTTTTCACCAATACATATTTCACAATTCACACTTGTTATTGGCAGCGCTACTGGGAGCGAAATTTCAGAGACAGTAAATTTTTTACACATGCGGCAAGTAAATGTCAAATTCATACTAAATAATTTACGTTAACTTTCGTAATTGAACATAATAGAACAAAAGTTATTTTTTAAAATCATTAATTTATGTGGTTCCAAAGAGCTTCTTTGGAACATGAGCATTCCTCCCTTATAACTCTTATTAGAAACGTTTTTAGAAAGAAGAATCTAATAAACTAACGCACCTTAAAAAAACAGTTGCAAAACGGGTTTCAACTAAGAAAAACGCTATTATAGGGACAAAATTTGCCTTCGATGACATTTTATAAATGAAGTTGCACTGGCAAGTGTGGCCACCCTTATTACTAGCAGCAAAATTTCTAACTTTCGAAAATAATACATATTCATTCACTCTACTCACCATTATCTTGTTTGATGACATCTTCTCTTTAGGGTCCTTTGAATTTGTTGCAGGATGCTTCCCTGCTTCAGGGTTCACTCTTCACAAAATGAATCACCACATACACTTTTAGTTTTAGAAAAACAAGAAGCTTTATTCTTAAAATACTAATTCTTATATACTATTACAAGAAACAATTACAGTCTACGAATTGACTTTTCTGGTGTTCCAGTTACTCAATTGTTGATTGGTGTCAGTGGCTCAAGCCAACTGACCTAATGAATGTAATAGTGTTGGCTGTGCATTCTAAGTGTACTTCGTCAGCTTGACTGCGGAACTGTGACACCCTAAAAGTTTACATAATAATTAATACTTAAATACTATTCATTTACAATATTTTTCTTTATTTACAATAACCACACCAAATGTCTAGTATCTGCTAGGAGTCGCTGCTATTAATCAACTACGCGTAGGTAGCTTGATTCTAACCCACAACAGCTGGCAGCTAATTATTGGTACGTGTGGAGGGTTATATATATATATATATATATATATATATATATATATATATATATATATATATATATAAATATATATATATATATATAACTATATATATATATATATATATATATATATATATATATATATATATATATATATATATATAAATATATATATATATATATATATATATATATAAATTTACCATATATATATATAATTTAATATAGTTTATCGCAGTTTTTATCACCACTTTGTTGCAGTGGCTAATGCCTATTTAAATTGCCATTCTCACTGCCAGATGATCATGGCCAGAGCCGAAGTAAAGAAATTACGTATGTATGTCTTCACAAAGGATTTAAGTATTTAAATGAAATGAAATAAATTAATATACACTCCCCAACGTAAGCAATTCACGAAGAAAATAAATAAAAATAAAAGAAAACACGAAATTTAGGACATTTCCCAATTCTACTTTCTTTTTTTTAGAAACAATAATTTTTAATTTCGGTTTTATCACGTGCTTGTGTTGAGGCAGCCATTTGAATGAAATTATTTTCCATTATTAACCGGAAGGATTGTACTTTCAAATAAAAAAAGAAATTTGAGAAAATATCCAGTAGATTTTTTATAGAATTTTCAAAAAAAAAAAGTTATTTGGCGGACCCGTTATATATAAATAAATTTACAATTTATATATATAATTTAATATAGTTTATCGCAGTTTTTATCACCACTTTGTTGCAGTGGCTAATGCCTATTTAAATTGCCATTCTCACTGCCAGATGATCATGGCCAGAGCCGAAGTAAGGAAATTAGGTATGTATGGCTTCACAAAGGATTTCAGTATTTAAATGTGTTGAAATTGTTTGCTTGTAATATAAGCTAAATATAATAATCTGGCAACATCCATCTTAAAGTAAATGATCACATTTTTCTTTTCTCTTCTTACTTCTTACTTCTAACTTTTGTAACATTCTGTATAATTTAGTTCTGAATAAAAACTTTAACTTCGAACATTATTAAAATCCCAACAAAGGTTATGGGCCCAGAACGCGTTTCGGTTACCTAAATACAGAAAAGTGGTTATGAAAAAGTAAAGACATTGTTAAAGTGAATAATTCCTCAGTGAATTCAGAACAAAAGAAAAAATGAGCGTGTCACACCAAATAGAAAAACTTGGTGAAGACAATTATGATGTGTGGTGTATGTCTATGCGTAGCGTACTTATAACATCGGAATTATAGAATGTCGTGTGTGGTAAATATGTACTTGTTGAAAAATCCACAAGTGAAGAAACAGAAAAATGGTCTTCAACAGATCAAAAGGCATTGGCATGCATAATATTAAACGTAAAGCCGTCACAGCTTCAGCACATAAAGTTGTGCGAAACTTCATCAGAGGCATGGAAAAAATTACGCGATGTGCATGTGTCAGTCGGACCAGTTCGTAAAGTACAGCTTTACCAAAAACTTTTGCGTCTCAATATGAAACAAGGCGAAAATGTGGCTCAATATGTAAATTTCTTTACAGAAATAATAGAAAAGTTGGCAGAACTGGGCATCAAAATTATTGATGAGTTAAAAACAATAATGCTTCTCTCCAGTTTGCCAAACTCATTTGAAAATTTTGTTGTTGCTATTGAGACACGGGCTCAGCTACCGCTGTTTGAAACGGTAAAACTGAAACTTCTAGAAGAAGGAGCGCGCAAACAAGAAAGAGACGAACGCGAATGTTCGGTCCAAGCAGTTTACGCACACACAAAAGTACAGAAAATCAGCAGACGTCGTGACGATGGTAACAAAAGAAGTAACGATAACCGTCGTTTTTTTGTGCAAATGCTTTATGTGTGGGAAGCCAGGGCATCGTATATCAGAGTGTACAAGCAAGAAAAATAACACCAAGCGAAACACAGGAGGAGAGCAAACAAACTGTTTGATGCATTGCAGTGTCGCCGAGCAGCGAAAAAGTACATGGTGTCTAGACAGCGGCGCAACTTCACATATGTGTTGTGACAGGAGTATGTTTATATCGTTTGCTGATAACAAAGCAACAATTATGCTGGCGGCCGATAAATTTGTGGAATCACCTGGAATTGGAACAGTTAATTTTAAAACGGAATACTCAAACATTGAAATGCGTGAAGTTTTATTTGTTCCGACATTACACATGAATTTTTTGCCAGTAAACAAAGCAGCTCAAAACGGTAATTTAACATCATTTGATGAAGCAGAGGCGCTTATCAAAAATAAACAAGGCGAAATAATGTTACGAGCGGTGTTAAAAGACAACTTGTATCTGTACACAATTCAACCAGAAAGTGCGGTTTATATGTTAAATGAAGTTTCGCTGGCAACAAAGTGGCATAATAGGTTTGGACACTTAAATTTCCAAAGCCTTAAGCAGATCAGTGAAAAAAATCTAGGTCACGGGTTTCAAATCGAAAACATGCCAATAGAAATAAATTGTGATACGTGTAATCAAGCAAAATTATGTGCTTTGCCGTTCCCGCAGAAGGCTAACCGTGTTACAGAAAGTGTGCTTGAATTAATACATACAGATGTTTGCGGACCGATTAACGTAAAAAGCCCTGCCGGCAATCGATCTTTTGTGACATTCATTGACGATTTTTCACGTAAAATCTATGTGTACTTTATGCGCGCCAAAAGTGAGGTGTTCGAAAAGTTCAACTTGTTTAAATCGTACGTTGAGTGCCAAACGGGCAAAAAGATAAAGACGTTGCGAAGCGACAATGGCAAAGAATATATCAACAACGATTTCATAAATCATTTAAACAAGTGCGGCATAAAGAGACAGCTGACGGTTCCTTACCCACCTCAGCAAAATGGTGTGGCCGAGCGTGCAAATCGTACTATTGTCGAAATGGCTAAATCGTTTTTAATTCATGCACAGCTGGAAGAGTTCTTGTGGGCCGAGGCGGTTAATACTGCAGTTTATCTACGCAATAGATGCCCAACAAAAGCTTTAAATGGGCAAACGCCTTTTGAAGTTTGGAAGAACCGTAAACCATCAGTCAAACATTTACGAGTTTTTGGATCGCGCGCATTCGCCGTAGATAAGACAAGAAAAAGCAAATTCCAAGCGAAGGGAAAGGAGTATATATTTGTCGGCTACTCTTCTACAGCCAAAGCCTACCGCCTGTATGATCGACATAAACGGGAAGTTATTGAGCGGCGAGATGTAAAATTCGTGGAAGGTGATTTTGACGCAAAGGTAACTAAAAAATGCAACATTTCAGACAGAAACGACGACTTCATGACAAACATCATTCGCTTCGAGTCAAACGTTAAGGTTCCAGAACAAGATCCACCAACATCAGTGCCAGCTGAAGCTGACCCTATAAAACACAACAGTACTGACTCAAGTGAGGAGGAGGAAGAGTTTGTCCAAGCCATGGATTCAGATGGGCAAAGCAGGCCACAAACACCAAAGTCAGAAGAAGCTGAAATGACAAAAGATACTGAAAAGTCAGAAGAAGTTGAAAAATCAGAAGGAGTTGAAATTGGGCAAAGCAAACCACCGACACCAAAGTCAAAGCAAGTTCAACCTGGTAGGCCCAAATCCATACGAATACAGGCTGCAAAGCAGCGACATATCCTGAATAATCTGAACAGCCTGGAATACATCGAAGCCCCACAATCAGTAGCAGATGCATTAAAAGGTGAACATGGCAATGCTTGGCAAATATCAATGCAAAAGGAATACGACGCACTACTGGCAAATAATACATGGTCATTAGTCAATTTGCCATCAGGAAAAAAGGCCATTGGTTCAAAGTGGGTGTTTCGCATCAAAAGAAACAAAGAAGACGAAATAGAAAAATTCAAATCACGACTAGTTGCTAAAGGCTGTGGGCAACAATTCGGCATCAACTACTGGGAAACATTTTCACCAGTTATACGCTATGAGACCATCCGAATTTTGTTCGCAATAGCTGCAGAAAAACAGTTACATATGCACCAGGTGGACATATCAAATGCATATTTGAACAGCAAGCTAGAAGAGGACGTATATATGAAACAACCGGAAAATTTTATTGATGAGCAGCATCCAAAGAAAGTACTGAAGCTTCAAAAGGCAATCTACGGGCTAAAACAATCTGGTCGTGCATGGATCAACACATTAGATGAAGTTATCCACAGCATGGGTTTCAAGAGATGCAAAAATGAAGCCTGTTTGTACGTCAAACATCATCAACAACAATTCAGTTACATTGCAGTCTACGTTGACGATTTAATAATCATCAGCCCAACCGAAGATGAAATCAGCGAAATTAAACAGATGATCGCTTCCAAGTTTGAGATGCAAGATGGTGGTCAATTAAATTTTTTTCTCGGCATGGAAATTCATCGAGAAGGTAAACAAGGCGCCGTTTACTTGAGCCAAAAGAAATACATCAGGAGACTTCTTGTCAGCTATAGTATGCAACACTGTCGTCCGGTCTCGACACCACTTGACCCAGGCTTTCAAGTGGGCTGTAGTAAAAATAAATGTGTTAAGGTAAGTGTGCCACAATACCAATCGCTAATTGGTTCTCTTATGTACTTAGCAGTTTTGAGCCGCCCTGACATTATGCACGCTATAAGCAAATTGTCACAGCGAAATACCGACCCACATGCCGAGCACGAGGCTGCTGCTAAGCACGTTTTACGATACCTTTCCAGTACCATAAATCTAAGTATCGTATACCGCAAATCAAACGAGCCAGTGAACGGGTTTGCAGATGCAGATTGGGCTAATGACCAGGTAGATAGAAAATCCTACTCTGGCTACACATTTATTTTGGGAAGCAGTGCCTTTTCATGGGCATCATCGAAGCAAAGCATCGTCGCATTAAGCAGCACAGAAGCCGAATACGTTGCCTTAACGGCAGCTGCCAAAGAAGCCATTTATTTACGCAGATTACTTGCCGAAATAGGATGGTCGAGCTCAGAACCAATGACAATCTATGGGGATAATATAAGTGCACAAAGTATAGCTCCAAACCCAGTTCATCACAAATGCACTAAACACATAGATATTAAGTACCATTTTATAAGAGAAAAAGTTGAAACAATTGAAATTGAATTAAAATATGTATCAACGGATAATAATGTTGCCGATGTTTTTACCAAATGTTTATGTAAACAAAAACATAATGGATTTGTTAAAGTTCTTGGTTTAACGTAAACATACTTGTAATCATATAATATGTAGCTTAAGAAGAGGTGTTGAAATTGTTTGCTTGTAATATGAGCTAAATATAATAATCTGGCAACATCCGTCTTAAAGTAAATGATCACATTTTTCTTTTCTCTTCTTACTTCTTACTTCTAACTTTTGTAACATTCTGTATAATTTAGTTCTGAATAAAAACTTTAACTTCGAACATTATTAAAATCCCAACAAAATCATATGATATAAATTAATATACACTCCCCAACGTAAGCAATTCACGAAGAAAATAAATAAATATAAAAGAAAACACGAAATTTAGGACATTTCCCAATTCTACTTTCTTTTTTTTAGAAACAATAATTTTTAATTTCGGTTTTATCACGTGCTTGTGTTTGGTAAATGTAAAGAAAGTCTTATGACAGCAATGCAAATGCGCATATTATTGAAACGTCAAATGCTTTTTATAATTATAATTATATATATAATTATTTATAATTTTAATTATATATACATAACGAAAACACTATATTATTTTACAGTACTTATTTTTCTTTTATATACCATTTTTACTACTTATGATTCTGCAATTGTAAACTAAATGCTCAAACGTAACCCTACGTCTCCACGGGCAATTTTTGATGGCATGCCATTGGCAATTTGAAGCAAATTGCCAATGGAGACTCCAAATTGCTTCAAGTTGGCAATTTATGTTATGAAATATGTTATGCCATAAATTGCCAACGTGCTGTGTTGCAATCAGATGTCATTTTGTTTGTTTGACAGCCATTTTTCATTTTTTCCTGACGCTCACAGTGGAAGTATCGTCGGACATTCGTCGTTTTACCGCATCTATTAAATTAATAAAAACGCTAAAATGAATGGAGACTGTGCATTTGCATTCTTTGTAATAAAGGATTCACCCAGAATTTCGGTTTCCTTCTTTTTTCCTCTTCATCGTATAAATAAAACAATAAAAAAAGTAAAAGCGAACTAGATTGCTTGACGGCATTTTCAAAATGACAATGGTATAACATCGCAATGCCCACCATTAAAATATTGCAACCATTGCAATCAAATTTGACAGATGTTATGCCATCAAAAATTGCTCGTGGAGACGTAGGGTAACAAACTAAACGTAACAAACTTTAATTATTGAGAAGCAGTGCTCTACACAGCATGACGTCGCATTAATTTAGGCTGATTTACAGAGCAATGCATCAACTGATTTAAATCTGTTCAATTGATGTATAATTTTGTGATTCATTTAACTGAAATGCACCACAAACAAAAATAAATAAATAGATTAAATAAATTTTCGAATTGGTTACGAAAGAAAACACTAGCACTAAACGTTAAAAATACCACAAAACATTGCATTTTACTTCCCATAATAAACATATCACCTAACAGCAATGCATAGCAATTTAACGCAAATAAATAAATTAAGGCTTCATCAGGCAAATAAAGTATATGATCATAAAATCTTATGCATTGCTTGTGAAAAACGAACAAAGACGGTAAACCAAAAATATTTTCCAAATACCGCATGGAACATATTGTTACGAAATTGCCCTCTTGACAATTTACTCTGTTACAAAATTGCCCTCCTGACAATTCCTCTAACTCTCTGTACTCGGACTCGTACCACTAGATTGTGTAGTAATCAAACAATCGCCGGTTAAATTTAAATAATTAGCTTTATTTAATTATTGCTATTCACACATTTAATATTAGGCTTAAAGTTTACTTAGTTATTATTTGCACTTTATTTCACAAACCATTAGTCACTTTATTTAATAAGTAATTTCATCACTTTATTTAATAATGAATTTCATCACTTTGCAAAATTACAAATACTGCTAATACTGCTGCTTAGATTAAAATGCCTGATGTATACACTTTTACGATCTCTGATCTACTGTATTCCACTTTGAACAGTCTTGTCGCTTTTATAGTTTTCGAATGGTTGGAGTCGAAAATTCTACGCTATTCTCGTATTTTCTAGAAGCTTCTATCCACTTCGACAGAAGTCGAGAATATTCTTTTTGATATTACCGACGGATGGTTCTTGAATAAGCTTTTATTCGAATAGTTCGCATCTTGACTCACAGGGGGCACTCATTCTCCAGATGGGATCCTAAAAGTATGCAATCCCTTTTCACTGAGCTATCACGTTTCACTGCCCTCCGCTTAAACTTGTTCGTCCCGAACAAGGATAGTACTGCAACCTTTATAAGGAGATAACCTCTCTAAATGAACGACTTTCATTTTGCTCCTGGCATTTCTCGCCAACTGGATGCGGTATACTACATCGTTGAGCCGCTTTATCACCTTATAAGGGCCTTCCCAGTGTGTTTGCAGTTTTGGCGATAATCCCTTTTTCCTTTGCGGATTATGAAGCATAACTAGCTGCCCTTCCTGAAATCCCTTGGAGTTTGCTCGTAGATCATATCTGGCTTTCATTTTATCACTCATCAGTTGTGTGCGCTTTCTGATGGTTCCATGAATTTCTTTCAGCTGTCTTCGTTTGTCAGCTACATAACTGCTACATGAAACTTCCGAAGATGAGTAGGCACCGAATTTCAGATCTGCAGGCAATCTTATGTCACAACCGAAAATAGCCTTAGCTGGTGTTGTAGATGTTGTATCGTGAGTTGCCGATCGGTATGCCATTAAGAAGAGGGGTATGTGTAGGTCCCAATCTTTCTGGTATCTGTCCACGACTTTTCTTAGGTGTTCCTCAAGCGTACGAATAAATCTTTCAACCATTCCATCGGATTGTGGGTGCAAAGGGGTTGTACGAGTTTTGCGTATGCCCATCAATTCACTCATTTCCCTGAATATTGTTGACTCGAAATTTCTGCCTTGATCCGAGTGCAACTCGACGGGAGCTCCGAATCTGCAGACCCAATTATTGATAAATGCATCTGCAACGGTCTTAGCTTCTTGATCGGGAATGGGGTATACTTCTGGCCATTTACTAAAATAGTCGATTACGACGAGAACATATTTGTTGCCGGAATCACTAATTGGAAACGGACCTGCTATGTCCATTGCAATACGCTCAAATGGCGCTCCCACGTTGTATAAATGCATTTTCCCCTGACTGCGACGGCTCGGTCCCTTAGCAGCTGTACACTTTTCACAAGCACTAATCCAGTCAACTACCGATTGTTGGCAATCAACCCAATAAAATCGTGTTTTAATTTTCTCGACTGTTTTTGTTATTCCCAAATGCCCTCCGCTTGGCCCACTATGGTATTCCTTGAGAATTTCGCTTATTCTTGCCTTGGGTACCACAATCAAGTTCTTCGTGGTTTTTCCATCTTCGCTCTCCCACAGGCGGAATAGGCATCCATCTTGCAGCTTTAAGCTATTCCATTGAGCCCAATATGCTTTAGTTATGGGACTTTCAGTCGAGATTTCGTTCCAATCAGGCCGTTTTCCTTCATTCTTACTTGATACGATTCTTGCCAAATCTGGGTCATTTCGTTGTTCTTCTTTTATCTTTTCCGCTGTCCATTCATCGTCTGGTAAAACACCCATTAAGCGCACATCGACTATTCCTTCTTTCCCTTCAGCTTTAGAACAGTGCTTACATTCCATACTGCAAGGACGTCGTGATAGTGCATCAGCATTCCCGTGGTTTCCGCCTCTGCGATGTTCTATTGTGAAATCGTAGCTTTGGAGTCTCTCAATCCATCTCGCAACCTGACCTTCGGGATTTTTGAACTGTAATAGCCAGCGCAGAGCAGCGTGATCCGTTCTCAACAAGAACTTTTGTCCATACAGGTACTTGTTAAAGTGCTTCACGCACTGCATAACCGCCAAAAGTTCTCTCCGTGTTACACAGTAATTTCGCTCTGGCTTTGATAAGATCTTACTGAAGTAGGCTATTACTCTTTCATGTCCGTCAATAACTTGCGACAGGACACCTCCAATCCCGAATCCACTTGCATCTGTATCCAAAATAAATTTTTCGCCAGGTATTGGATACGCAAGGATCGGAGCTGTACACAATAGCTCTTTCAATCTGTTGAATGCCTTCTCCTGTTCGCTTTTCCACTCAAAAGGACAATTTTTCCTCGTTAATGCATGCAGACTACCGGCCACGTCCGCAAAGCCTGGAACAAAGCGTCTGTAATAGGTGCAAAGACCCAAGAAGCTGCGTAGCTCATGCAAACTAGTTGGTCTTGGCCACTCCCTTACTGAGTCTATCTTATCTGGATCTGTGTGTACTCCTTCAGGTGTGACTTTATGTCCAAGGTACTTGACTTCTTTCTTGAAGAACGAGCATTTCTTTGCGCTCAGCTTCAACCCTGAAGCTCCTAATCGCATCAATACTTCTTCCAAATTCTTCAAGTGGTCCTCGAAGTCCTTTCCCATAACGATGATGTCATCTAAGTACACCAGACACGTTTTCCAGTGAAGACCCTTTAGCACATGTTCCATTAAGCGTTCAAATGTAGCTGGAGCATTACACAGTCCGAATGGCATCACCAAAAATTGCCATAGTCCATCACCGACACTGAATGCTGTCTTTTCCTTGTCTTGTTCGTCTACTGCCACTTGCCAATATCCGCTTTGTAAATCCAGCGTTGAGAACAAATTTGAACCAGAAAGTGTGTCCAACGTATCGTCGATTCGAGGTAATGGATAACTATCTTTCTTCGTTACCTCATTTAGTTTACGATAATCTACACAGAAACGTGTGGAGCCATCCTTCTTCTTGACTAATACCACTGGAGAACTCCAGGGGCTCGCTGATGGCTCTATGACGTTGTTCTGATGCATTTCCTTCAGCAATACATTCACCTCTTCTCTCTTTGCCAGAGGTACTCTTCTTGACGCTTGACGAATGGGTTTGGCATCACCAGTGTTGATTGTGTGTTTCACCATCTTTATTCTGCCTTCGTTTTTACCCTTTTCAGCAAATACTGACCAATGTCTTGCCAAAAGTTGGCTGGCAGTCCTCCTCTGCTCTGTGGATAAGTCTTTGCTCCATTATTTCGTAAGATCGTCGAGTACCTTTTTATCAGCTGGTATTTTCATTTTTGTGTCTTGCGGCTGGCTTTCACAGTTTACAATTGCCGAAATTGCCCGGCAATTTCCAATTATCTGTCCTTTCTCAATGGTTTTAGCAGAATTCGCAAGATTGACCACTCTTACTGGCACTATTCTGTTCTGCTGCTCTTCTACGAGGGTTTTTCCAATGATGATGTCATCCAGTGCAAATTTTTCATCAGTCTCCACAACCCACAACTTGTTCTTCTCCACATCTCCGTCCATTTTGGCCCATATGACTGCCTCTGACTTTGCTGGGATTTTTGTCCGCTGCGATACAATGGCTTGTCGGATACCTCCATACTTAGCCTCACCAACGGATAACGGTATTTCGGTGTTCGCATACTTCAACATTCGGCATTTCAAATCTAGGGTGAATCCATTCCGAATCATAAAATCCACACCTAAGATTAATTCGTCCACAATATCCGCAACTACGAACTCGTGCGTCACTGTTGTGGTGCCGATAGTGATTTTACGTGTAACTTTTCCCAGTACCGGTGCATCATCTCCAGTTGCCGTACGCAATCTTATTCCCAGAAGCGGCTCGATTCCCCGAACGAGATCCCTTCTAAATATGGAATGTGATGCACCCGTATCCAATGTTACCGCGATTTTTCTACCATTTACTACGCTGTCGACAGTTAGGCTGTTGATTTTCCGTGCCATCTGAGAAACGAAGATTCTGGGGCTACATGTTGTGGGAGTCAGATCAAGCCCCTCGAGACTGACTCCATCTAGTTTGTCGACGACTTTTCATCATTTTCTGATTCCCTATTTTGGAATCTGACTTGCTTTGGAGGTCTTACCGGTGAGCGTGATCTAGAGCGTTTCCGTCTCGATTGGCAATTACGGGCCATGTGTCCGACCTCTCCGCAGGTGAAGCATTTGCCCGTGAAACTTTGGCCGCTTTCGACTTGTACCTGACGGGCTCTGTATACTGGCTGGCACACCAAGGCTGCTGTCTCTGAAGTTAAAGCGCTAGCTACTGTCTCCATATATGTAGCTTTCGGATTAGTTATTGCAGAACGCTTTATCTCCGCATCGCGAATGCCATATACAAAGGTGTCCATCATACACCTCTCAGTGATCTCTCCTGGGTAGGCAAGATGAGCCAACCGCTCCACTTCCGCCGCAAACTGTTGTAGAGACTCACCACTCTTCTGTACACGTGTTCGTAGCTCTACTTGGTACATCTGCTTCCGGTGTTCACTACCATACTTGCGCTGAACGGCATTCATTAAGCTTTCATAGCAGTCTCGCTCACTTTCTGAGATAGTTTGAAGCACATCAGCGGCAGCACCTTTCAATGAAACGGTTAATGCAGCCACTTTCTCGCGAGCACTCCAACCATTTGTGCTAGCGGTAGTCTCAAACTGCATTCTGAAGACACTAAATGTCGTGGTTCCATCATAGGTAGGAGGCTTCAGTTTTATTGAGGATAAAGCTGGCACAGGCAATGCACCTTCCTGTAGTAGATTAATTCTTTGTTCTATTTGTTGCTTAAATTCATTCTGCCTTTGTACTAAAGATTTTTCGAACGATCATACTTTCAGGATCCCATCTGAGTTTGGGAATGAGTGCCCCTGTGAGTCAAGATGCGAACTATTCGAATAAAAGCTTATTCAAGAACCATCTGTCGGTAATATCAAAAAGAATATTGTCGACTTCTGTCGAAGTGGATAGAAGCTTCTAGAAAATACGAGAATAGCGTGGAATTTTCTACTCCAACCATTCGAAAACTATAAAAGCGACAAGACTGTTCAAAGTAAAAGGACATTCGAACAGAGATCGGGACAGTGTGTACATCGAGCATTATAATCGAAGCAGCAATATTTGTAATTGTGCAAACTGATGAAATTCATTGTGAAATAAAGTACAAATTGTAAAGAAGTAAACTTTAAGCCTAATATTAAGTATTTAATTTAACCAGCGATTGTTTGATTACTACACGATCCAGTGCTACGAATCCGAGTACAGAGAGTTAGAGTAAATTGTCAGGAGGGCATTTTCGTAACAGAGTAAATTGTCAAGATGGCAATTTCGTAACAATATTTTAGAGGAAAAGCGTCTCACCCTATGAACAATTTCTGCTGTATCTTACTTACTCTGTAATTTCACAAATGAAACATGTGCATTGTTATGAAAATCCTAAAATTATGTGACCTGATATATCAAATTTAAGTCAAAATACGGTTTAAGGCCGAAGGCCAACAGTAGTTTTGTCTTAAGTATATTTTTATAGTTAAAATAATTGTAATAGTTGATTTTTAGTTTAGGTTAAGGTGTTAACATAATGTAAAACCATTCTTAATTTTCATTTTGAAATCCAATTTAATGCAGCAGTGCATTTTGTCCATCATGGTGGATTCCATGACGATAGTTAAATATGCACATGCAGCAGGGTATTACCAAAGAAGAATAAGAAAAGACATTCAATTCCCTCAATTTTTATTAACCGTTTCGACAACATATATTACAAATAGATACGCAGCTTGCCGAATCCAACAACAAAATCATTTCACCGAGTTCTGTTAGCACAAGTGATTTGGTGAATAAACTACTTATACAACATTTTTATTCCCATTACAAAAGAGTGTTCCCGAAGTACATAATTTTTGGAGTAGGTTGTAAATTCATATTACTATCAATATACTGAAATATTAATGAAAAAATATTACATTAAATGAACTCACTACTACAATTCAGCTTATTATTTGCCTTTTCTAATCAATTAAAACTACTTTATGGTTGCGAAAGAACTTCCATGTTATAGAATAAAAAATTGCATTAAACCTTTTTTGTTATTGTTAATTTATAACTGTTGAAGGTGTTCGTTTATATTGCGAAATATTAAATAAATGTTGCAGTTACACTTTTATATCTAATTTAAATTAATTGTAAGAGAAGGATATGTGATTTTATCTCAAATTAACTCTACGTAGGCAGAATGTGTCTTGAGGCAGATAAAGTTTTCAATTTTATTATTGTTTTTTTACTACTTCAGACAATAAATAGGAAGTGTTAAGGACGAGTGATAAAGAAACATGTTTTAAAATAAAATTTAAATAGGCAGCAGATTTTATGCACATTTTAATTCAGCCTGCCATATATATGTAAATATAACTTACATATGAAACATAAGAATACACTACAAAATAATATTTACCTAACCGATTTCAAATTCAAAGTACTTTTTCTAAATTCTACTCCCATGTTTACCGTCAGCTGCGGCAAATTTTACTTTCTCACCATATTATGGCCGCTATACATTGTGTTGTTATTGTTTCACATGGATAGGGAAAAACATGGATTTTTTTCAACAGCTGATGTGGAAGAAGAAGAGTTGCATATCTATATTAATCTATGTCGACAATGTTTTTGGTCACACGTAAAGAAAAGAATACAAAATAAAATATATCACAATATTAAAATAAATTGATAACACATAAGTTATTAATACATTATATTATTTATTTCATATACAAATTATTTACATATATTCACACATGTATGTACATTCAGTATTCCACACTGCATTTACTTATGATAAAGGAAGTGACTAGAATGAGTTAGAATTGTTTTGGTAGGGATTTGAAAAAAGGGTTAATGTCAGTATGGTTTAATGGCACTTCTTCGTATGCGGCATTACTGTAGTAATCTACAAATGAAGTATATTAATTCAAATATATAAAATATATATATCAATATGTTAAAAAATTACTTTCCTTGTAAATCCAAGCTTCTTCAAAGCATAATTTTTACAATCAATAAATGTAAATATTACAAATGAAATGTGGTGAAAGAATTGCACAGTGTTGCAATAAAGTGGATTTCTACATGAATATTAAGAATAGTTTTACATTATTAATACTGCAAGTTTCTTGCTAACACCTTAAACCAAACTAAAAATCAACTATTATTGTTATTTTAAATAGTTTATTATATAAGTAAATTCGAAAAATATACTTAAGACTAAGCTACTATAGGCTTTCGACCTAAAATTGTGTTGTAACTTAAATTTGATATATCATATCACATAATTTTAAGATGTTCATAACAATGTACATGTTTTCTTTGTTAAATTAGAGAGTACATCCGATACCACATAGACTGTCCATAGATTGAGATGCTTTTAGCATAATGGCATATTTCTTCTATCCTGGAAACTAAGTTCCAGTCTTAATCGCGTCAATTTACCTCTAGGTAGGCATGTATATATATATATATATATATATATATATATATATATATATATATATATATATATATAACAAATTTGATGTATATATGGATATAAACTCAGCTCAAGGGGCGTTCACGTAGCCATTAATATAGTTAAATTCGCACATATATCTTAAAATTCCGCGAAATTGATTATTTCGCAAGAAATAATGCGCTATATATGTTTATTTCTCTTTGCTAAAACTTAAACTTAATTTGTGAGGATTGATGAAACTCTTTTTTCGAAGTTTTCGTCGAGAAGTTGCGTAAGCTGGTAAAAGCAATCAAGCCAGTACCAGCGTCGAACCACTCGAGACAGAATCCATTTTTCTTCAAGGACTTCCGCATCTGCACACACGTATTCTGCAAGCTGGACAAAATCCGCAGGCCACAAGAGTTTCATTATCGACTTGAACGGCGTCGAGAACGGACTGCATGAAGCCGGCCTACCTAGAGGTAAATGACTCGACACAATCTTCATCGCCGCAATCGCCGCAACCACAAAGAGCTGATCACCTGACACACCAACCGGGGAGACAACCGTCACACCAGCTAGGGCAAAACCGAGAAAGCAAGTATCGTTCTCCGCGCCTCCTGCGCCAACCACTGGGGGAGGAGTACCTGTGTCGACATCATTACCACCAGTTGTCGGGTGCGGCGCCGCAAGCAGGTGTTGAATTGGCGCGCCATCTATTGACGCGCTGTCGTTTCCGCACATTGTGTTCATGACAAGCGGAACTAGCCTGTGTTGGCTACCGAAATGTCAGACATTGTGTTTCCGACGTTTCAAATTTTTTCTTTCTATCTCAACGCTGCGCTGAAGCCGGACAGACGCTTAGGAACCCCATCCGTATCTCTTCGAATCTGAGGAATCCTATTTCATTTCGTCTTTATAAAATCAAATTTAAATGTATTTTATTATTTTTTTCTATTGTTTAATATTGACAACACGATCATTGAGCAAAAAGCCAAATATATACATAAAATATGTCTTACCCCGGGCCCACACCTGCCAGCGTAAGTTCGAAAACTCAATACATTCAAAGCTTTTCACCAATACACATTTCACAATTCACACTTGTTATTGGCAGCGCTACTGAGAGCAAAATTTCAGAGACAGTAAATTTTTTACACATGCGGCAAATGTCAAATTCATACTAAATAATTTACGTTAACTTTCGTAATGGAACATAATAGAACAAAAGTTATTTTTAAAAATCATTAATTTATGTGGTTCCAAAGAGCTTCTTTGGAACATGAGCATTCCTCCCTTATAACTCTTATTAGAAACGTTTTTAGAAAGAAAAATCTAATAAACTAACGCACCTAAAAAAAACAGTTGCAAAACGGGTTTCAACTAAGAAAAACGCTATTGTAGGGACAAAATTTTATAAATGAAGTTGCACTGGCAGCAGCAAAATTTCTAACTTTCGAAAATAATACATATTCATTCACTCTACTCACCATTATCTTGTTTGATGACATCTTCTCTTTAGGGTCCTTTGAATTTGTTGCAGGATGCTTCCCTGCTTCAGGGTTCACTCTTCACAAAATGAATCACCACATACACTTTTAGTTTTAGAAAAACAAGAAGCTTTATTCTTAAAATACTAATTCTTGTATACTATTACAAGAAACAATTACAGTCTACGAATTGACTTTTCTGGTGTTCCAGTTGCGCAATTGTTGATTGGTGTCAGTGGCTCAAGCCAACTGACCTACTGAATGTAAAAGTGTCGGCGGTGCATTCTAAATGTACTTCGTCAGCTTGACTGCGGAACTGTGAAACCCTAAAAGTTTACATAATAATTAATACTTAAATACTATTCATTTACAATATTTGCACCCTAGAAATATGTGCTCTCTTAATGAATTTAACCACACTAAATGTGTAGTATCTGTTATGAGTCGCAACTATTAATCAACTACGCGTAGGTAGCTTGATTCTAACCCACAACAACTGACAGCTAATTACTGGTACGTGTGGAGAGTTATATATATATATATATACTAGCGAACCCCCTGCACACTTCGTAGTGCGAAACAAAATAGGAAAATATAAAATCAATTCATAGTTCATTTTAATCAGTGTTAAATAATTTTTATTGTAAAGGTCTGTGGTACACAACATTTTTTGTTTTTCCACTTTCGGTGTAAATATACAAAACCGATGGTTTGCCAACACGCGAACAGGCAACATACAGTTGTCCATGTGAGAAAACTGGATACTCTAAATTAGCTCCACAAATTCCTAACGATTGGCCTTGCGCCTTATTCCTAGTAACCGCAAAAGCAAGGCAAATAGGAAACTGAAGTCGTTTAAATTCAAATGGTGTGTCAGATGGAACGATTGGGATGCGTGGAATGAATACATCTTCGCCTTTGAATTTCCCAGTTAAAATAGTAGCTTCAATTACATAAGTCATCAATCTTTTAACAGCAAGTCTGTACCGTTACACAAACGGGGTAGCATAATGATAGTGACGCCAACTTTCAATTGGAGATTATGCGGAGGCGATCCTGGTAAATCTAACGAATTCAAAAATTCTGTTAGATAATTCGCAATATCTTGTTCATTGGATCGTTCTGCAACTTAACACGAACGTTGGTAGTAAGATTCAACGTTTTAACAAATCTCCATAAATGTGAAGATTTCAATCAAGCGTTAATTTCATCGGCAACTGTCGATCTAGGAATGACGGGCAATGTTTGTCTGAAATCGCCTGACAATAAAATTAATGCACCTCCAAATAAGCCTGAATTATCTCGAACATTTTTCATGATTCTTTCAACTGATTTCTAATGCGCCATAGTGCACTCATCCCACACAACAATATCACATGCCTGCAAAAGTTTAGCTGTTCCAGATGTTTTCGATATATTACACGTCGGATGTTCAATAACTTGAATATTCAAAGGCAATTTCAAAGCAGAATGTGCTGTCCGTCCACCGTCCAACAAAGTTGCAGCTATGCCAGAAGAAGCCAATGCCAATGCAATTTTATTCTCAGAACGTATGGTTGCCAAAATCAAAGAAATCAAAAATGTTTTTCCGGTACCACCAGGTGCATCCAAAAAATAAAATCCACCGACTCCGCTATTGACAACTTGCATAATCGAATCATACGCCACTTTTTGTTCCAAATTTAATTTCGGACGATTATCTACAACGTATGCATTCAACAAAACACAATCGTACTGCAACTCACGTTGTAACTCCTGCTCGAATAAAGCATGCATTGGACGATTAGGTGATGGCATTCCCAATTGAACTAAAGCCTTATTTCCAATTGCCAAACATAAATCCTCAATCATAAGTAATGCTTCATTGTAAATTTCTGGAGTAAAATCCATCACTGGATTATGATTAATTCGGCGCATTCGATTCAAAATATCTTCCGACAAAAAATCTTGATACTTTGTCCATAACTCCAACGGATTTGATGGAAAACACGTAGACAAAATTATTGCAAATAAATTGAGCAACAACAGATGCATCAGCTAAAGTGTGATCCCAATGTGCATCATTTTCCAACAAATTCAATTTCTGACATGCTTCTCTGTACGTCACACATAATTCACTATCGACAGTTCTCAAATCACCAAACGATGTTGGCCCACGAACATTAACTAACAACAAACGCAAATAAAAGCACTCAGCATTATTCGGATGAACAGTGTATATTCGTCCCAAAGCATCACTCGAATACAAATTCATATGACCTGCCACACGATTTCCTTGTTTTCGTCGTTGAAATTCTTTCTTCGTTGCATTCCAAGTAAAATATGTTGGAACCTCAGCATACAACAACGTTTTGGCAAAATCATCAACTGCACACAACTTGAAAAAAGCTGTCAATGTTGTATCTGTAGGTGATGCAGCTCTTTCAGCAGCATTTGCAGCTGTAAAATAAACACGTTGGCCATTTTCTAAGTGTACCGCAAGGTGAACGACTGTTGGATACCTCTCATGAATATGAAATGCAAATATACGCCAAATGGCTTCATTGCTGCTAATATAACGCCCCATTTGAAACCGAGTTACTTCGTCGTTTCTGTTTGGATCTGACACTCCGAAAACTGCCATATCGCTTCCTTTGTTGACATATTTGCAAATGTACTTAATTGACTTAGCAGAATTGCAATACTCGACGTTTATATGTGCTTTGAAAACTTTCGACTACAGTGGTGAATATGGCACAATCCATCTGTTATCAACTTCAACGTCTTGATTCCGTACTTTAATCAAAGATCTACCATGATCCTCAGTGGATCTACGACGATACAAAGGATAACCATCTTCACCAGTTACTGTATCCGATACCAAAGCTCTTGGATATCGCTTCGTACATTTGCCTTCAGCCATACATGGTGAATTAACGTTGTATTCTCCACATGGTCCATGAATCATGTTTTGAGTAGCAACTGCATATAATTCCGGATCACTCGCACAATCTGGTATTTCGGCTGAAATAACATGATCCACCTCGTCCGGAGTGATCTTATTCACCAGCCAAGTCAAAAAATGAGCGTGAGGCAAACCACGCTTTTGCCATTCAATGGAATACATCCAACATTTCACCTCACCAAACACCCGACTTTTCACAATTAAATTCATCAATGCCTTCAACTTTTGATTGAATACACGGGCAGTAATATCATGCCGATCCATTGTTTTTTGCCCATCAAAAAGAAGGTCTTTCAACTCATCCCATTGAGGGTTACAGGTAAACGTGATGAAAAGATCGGGACGACCATAATGACGAACGTAACTCATTGCGTCTTGCGCATATTCGTGCATGTGTCTCGGGCTACCTTGATATGACGATGGTAATATGATCATTTTGCCAAGATTATCAACGTTTCCATCATTGTTTATAGGATCCCGCAAGTGAATGTACTCCTCTGAGCGCAATTTCCTCTGATTATATCTAATGAAATTCAATCTCTCAGTCTCGATTTTTGCATACATGTCAACGACAAATTGGTGAAGAAGTCGACGGCAATATAACAAATAATTCACTTCACCCTGCCGAACCATGAAACGATATGAATAAAAATTCATTGCGCTTACTTTTTTTCTCGTTTCAACACCTAAAATCAAATTAAATTCAGTTAGAAGTTTTCACAAATAATTAAAAAAAAATCGAACACACTAACCGGAAGAGGGATTTATCATCTTAATATTGAAATGATAACCATCTTCTCCGCGGCTAAATATCAACGGATACTGCAAACCGTCATAACACCGATGAGTTTCTGATACTCGTTGAAGCTGCATATTGCGACGACGTAATACAATATCTCTCGATTTAAATTCATCTCCAATAATTACAATAGCCACTTCATCCATCGTTGGTGCATTAAACCTTCTAGCATGTTCACCAGGTGGCGTTTTATCAGCACGAATAACAATTGCATACTCGTCAGATGGCATTTGATCTAATGCTGTTTGAAATAATCGAACTAACTCATTTTCATCATGCAACATATTCTGCAACTGTTCAACAACATCATTCCTCAAAATTGATGAAATGTCACAACGACGATTGGTTTCAACAGTCGAGTTACCCACAAAGTATATTTGTAAAAATTGATAGCTTTGATCTGGGAGTGGTAACAAAGAACCAAGTCGATGGTAAACTTGGCCTTGAATCTGTTGAATACCAAAATTTTTGCAACCGTACATATTGTTATTATCAAAACAAACATGATATATGTCATTCACCGTAATTACCTTAAATGTCGGCATGAAATTATCTCTAATAATTTTAGTGGCACCAAACGACGTCATTTGAAAACACGAATTGTACGTTTGTATGTTTGTTAAAAATGCTTTGAACTCGGAGAAGTGCCAATAATCATTGAACGCAAAGGCTCTGGTGGTGGATTCAATTGAGGTAATTTCACTTGGCCACTTGCACAACATAATCCAGGATTTTCATGTTTAAATTTGAAAGCCTTGCAATAAACACACACAACAGACATTGTTCCAATTGAAACGACATCAAGAGACGCATAATTTAAATAAGCATCATAAGCATCCAAAACAATTCTTGGGTTTCTCGATGCTCTCAAACGTCTCATTCCAGCTCTTACAGCTGCATTTACATTAGCACGCTGTGCATCGCTTTGCGCAGCTCTACTCGCCACAGATGACCTAGCAGTAGCTGTACGACGCCCAAGTTGGCTACGACGACGGGTCATTTCAATAGTTCACAGATTAAATTGTAATATATCTAAACAAATCCAAACTAAAAAATTAACTTTTCATTAATTTTTTCCACAACTAATCGTTTGTTATAGGACATGATTCAATCAAAGAATTACCAATTTTAAAAATATATACAGCTCTGAACACAGCAAACGTTGTGATTCACACACAAAAAATCCAATAAAATGCTCAGAATGGTAAATGCCAAAAATGTAATAAATTGCTAAAATAAAATACAACACACTCTTAAATCAATTGAAATTTTAAATTCACTCGAAATCAAAACGTTGATAAATTTCCTACATACATTCACACACACGTACCGCAGCAACTATTGTTGTGCCTAAACGGCCAAAAATCCAATTTGAATGCTTAAAATGTTCACACCTATTAATAGCAAAAATCAAGCAGCAATTGTTGTGATTAAACATCCAAAAATCCAATAAAATTCTCAAAATGTAACAAACTCCATCCACCAGTTGAGATTCCACTCGAATAATATATCCACTTTTGTAAACAAACAACAGGTTGATACCAAATGAACTGTAATTCCAATGTGTTCCAATCAGACTATTGTCAAATCACTTTCCACGTTCCATTTACTGTAACTCTCACAAAATATAAACAGCTGACTTGATATCGATGTATGTTTACACTCTCAAAACTGATACACAATTCAACAACTTCAAAGCAAAATGAAATTTTTTTATTTGAAAATTCAATTAAATTTCGTTCATTTGTCGTATGACCATTTTTTCCCTTTGTTATTGGTTGCGTGCTATTTTGATTGCTATTTCCAACAAATATAGCGCGTATGTACACAATTTGAACTGCATAAAATTCATACATTTACTTTTCATATCAATTAAAATCAAATTTGCAAAAAAAAAATTTCCAATAGGTCCAAAACCCTTCACTCAAACACATATAACTCGACCAAATCAAAACATTTTCAACCATTTTTTTTTTTAAAACCATCTAGAGAACGTACCCTACAAAATGGTATCGGCCGAACCCAATTTACCCAGCCGAACTCTCAAACACTCGTCACAATCAGATTTGACAACATTTTTTTATATATATAGATATATATATATATATATATATATATATATATATATATATATATATATATATATATATAACGGGTCCGCCATCTAACGTTTTTTTTGTCAACTAGTACTTATTTCGTGAATGGTAACACCTAGCTCATGTCTGATTAGACATATAGTTAGTTTTATCCTTCCGCTAAACGAAAATGGGGTGTATAAGCTTGAAAAACGCTGGGAAATACTGCGACATTACTTTGAAAATCATGGTATTGTTGCAGAATGTGTGCGAAAATTGCGTATGGATTTTGGAAGAAGAGAAGCACAGTCAGCTCCGTATGTTCGTTATCTTGTGAAAAAAGTGAAAGAAACTGGCATCCTCATCGATAAACCAAAGCGTGAAAAGCAGTGCTTACACCCGAGAATATTGCTGCTGTGGCAGAAAGTGTACGTGAAGCGCCATCAACATCAATTCTCCGTCGTTCTCAACAATTGAACATTTCGGAGACATCATTGAGACGAATTTTGCATAAAGACCTTGGTATGACGCCATACAAAGTCCAATTGGTTCAGGAGTTGAAACCAACTGACCATCCAATGGGTTTTCGCTACGCTAAGTGGGCCTGCGATCGACTTACAGAAGATGCCGATTTTGCCAAAAAAATCATCTTTTCAGATGAAGCTCATTTTGATCTTGGCGGGTATGTAAACAAGCAAAATTGTCGCATTTGGGGCACAGGAAACCCGCACGCATACATTGAAAAGCCGATGCACCCAAAACGAGTCACTGTTTGGTGCGGATATTGGTCCAGAGGCATAATGGGCCATTTTTCTTCGAAAATGAGCAAGGAGTGGCCGTTACAGTCAATGTCGATCGTTATCGGCCCATGCTGAACGAATTTTTGTTCACAAAAATTGAAGAGGAGGA
Source organism: Clusia tigrina (assembly GCA_920105625.2). Taxonomy (NCBI): domain Eukaryota; kingdom Metazoa; phylum Arthropoda; class Insecta; order Diptera; family Clusiidae; genus Clusia; species Clusia tigrina. The sequence goes on from OV050030.1 coordinate 318,316,883, forward strand.
TAGTGGCAACATTTGGTTTCAACAGGACGGCGCTACGTGCCACACAGCCGAAGCTACACTCGATGTTTTCGCCCTGTTTTTGAAGATCGCATTATCAGCCGCAGAGCTGTCGTTTGGCCACCTCGGAGCTGCGATTTGACACCGTTGGACTATTATTTGTGGGGTGCCCTCAAAGATGAGTGCTACGCCGACAAGCCAGAGACAATTGACGCTTTAAAGGACAATATTCGTGAAGCCATTGGTGAAATACAGCTGCACACAATCGATAATGTGCTTAAAAATTGGACCGATCGTGTAGGCTACTGCATGGCCAGCCGAGGAAGCCATTTGAATGAAATTATTTTCCATTATTAACCGGAAGGATTGTACTTTCAAATAAAAAAAGAAATTTGAGAAAATATCCAGAAGTTTTTTTATAGAATTTTCAAAAAAAAAAGTTATTTGGCGGACCCGTTATATATAAATAAATTTACAATTTATATATAATTTAATATAGTTTATCGCAGTTTTTATCACTACTTTGTTGCAGTGGCTAATGCCTATTTAAATTGCCATTCTCACTGCCAGATGATCATGGCCAGAGCCGAAGTAAAGAAATTGGGTATGTATGGCTTCACAAAGGATTTCAGTATTTAAATGTGTTGAAATTGTTTGCTTGTAATATAAGCTAAATATAATAATCTGGCAACATCCATCTTAAAGTAAATGATCACATTTTTCTTTTCTCTTCTTACTTCTTACTTCTAACTTTTGTAACATTCTGTATAATTTAGTTCTGAATAAAAACTTTAACTTCGAACATTATTAAAATCCCAACAAAGGTTATGGGCCCAGAACGCGTTTCGGTTACCTAAATACAGAAAAGTGGTTATGAAAAAGTAAAGACATTGTTAAAGTGAATAATTCCTCAGTGAATTCAGAACAAAAGAAAAAATGAGCGTGTCACACCAAATAGAAAAACTTGGTGAAGACAATTATGATGTGTGGTGTATGTCTATGCGTAGCGTACTTATAACATCGGAATTATGGAATGTGTGGTAAATATGTACTTGTTGAAAAATCCACAAGTGAAGAAACAGAAAAATGGTCTTCAACAGATCAAAAAGCATTGGCATGCATAATATTAAACGTAAAGCCGTCACAGCTTCAGCACATAAAGTTGTGCCAAACTTCATCAGAGGCATGGAAAAAATTACGCGATGTGCATGTGTCAGTCGGACCAGTTCGTAAAGTACAGCTTTACCAAAAACTTTTGCATCTCAATATGAAACAAGGCGAAAATGTGGCTCAATATGTAAATTCCTTTACAGAAATAATAGAAAAGTTGGCAGAACTGGGCATCAAAATTATTGATGAGTTAAAAACAATAATGCTTCTCTCCAGTTTGCCAAACTCATTTGAAAATTTTGTTGTTGCTATTGAGACACGGGCTCAGCTACCGCTGTTTGAAACGGTAAAACTGAAACTTCTAGAAGAAGGAGCGCGCAAACAAGAAAGAGACGAACGCGAATGTTCGGTCCAAGCAGTTTACGCACACACAAAATTACAGTAAAGCAGCAGACGTCGTGACGATGGTAACAAAAGAAGTAACGATAACCGTCTTTTTTTTGGCAAATGCTTTATGTGTGGGAAGCCAGGGCATCGTATATCAGAGTGTACAAGCAAGAAAAATAACACCAAACAAAACACAGGAGGAGAGCAAACAATCTGTTTGATGCATTGCAGTGTCGCCGAGCAGCGAAAAAGTACATGGTGTCTAGACAGCGGCGCAACTTCACATATGTGTTGTGACAGGAGTATGTTTATATCGTTTGCTGATAACAAAGCAACAATTATGCTGGCGGCCGATAAATTTGTGGAATCACCTGGAATTGGAACAGTTAATTTTAAAACGGAATACTCAAACATTGAAATGCGTGAAGTTTTATTTGTTCCGACATTACACATGAATTTTTTGCCAGTAAACAAAGCAGCTCAAAACGGTAATTTAACATCATTTGATGAAGCAGAGGCGCTTATCAAAAATAAACAAGGCGAAATAATGTTACGAGCGGTGTTAAAAGACAACTTGTATCTGTACACAATTCAACCAGAAAGTGCGGTTTATATGTTAAATGAAGTTTCGCTGGCAACAAAGTGGCATAATAGGTTTGGACACTTAAATTTCCAAAGCCTTAAGCAGATCAGTGAAAAAAATCTAGGTCACGGGTTTCAAATCGAAAACATGCCAATAGAAATAAATTGTGATACGTGTAATCAAGCAAAATTATGTGCTTTGCCGTTCCCGCAGAAGGCTAACCGTGTTACAGAAAGTGTGCTTGAATTAATACATACAGATGTTTGCGGACCGATTAACGTAAAAAGCCCTGCCGGCAATCGATCTTTTGTGACATTCATTGACGATTTTTCACGTAAAATCTATGTGTACTTTATGCGCGCCAAAAGTGAGGTGTTCGAAAAGTTCAACTTGTTTAAATCGTACGTTGAGTGCCAAACGGGCAAAAAGATAAAGACGTTGCGAAGCGACAATGGCAAAGAATATATCAACAACGATTTCATAAATCATTTAAACAAGTGCGGCATAAAGAGACAGCTGACGGTTCCTTACCCACCTCAGCAAAATGGTGTGGCCGAGCGTGCAAATCGTACTATTGTCGAAATGGCTAAATCGTTTTTAATTCATGCACAGCTGGAAGAGTTCTTGTGGGCCGAGGCGGTTAATACTGCAGTTTATCTACGCAATAGATGCCCAACAAAAGCTTTAAATGGGCAAACGCCTTTTGAAGTTTGGAAGAACCGTAAACCATCAGTCAAACATTTACGAGTTTTTGGATCGCGCGCATTCGCCGTAGATAAGACAAGAAAAAGCAAATTCCAAGCGAAGGGAAAGGAGTATATATTTGTCGGCTACTCTTCTACAGCCAAAGCCTACCGCCTGTATGATCGACATAAACGGGAAGTTATTGAGCGGCGAGATGTAAAATTCGTGGAAGGTGATTTTGACGCAAAGGTAACTAAAAAATGCAACATTTCAGACAGAAACGACGACTTCATGACAAACATCATTCGCTTCGAGTCAAACGTTAAGGTTCCAGAACAAGATCCACCAACATCAGTGCCAGCTGAAGCTGACCCTATAAAACACAACAGTACTGACTCAAGTGAGGAGGAGGAAGAGTTTGTCCAAGCCATGGATTCAGATGGGCAAAGCAGGCCACAAACACCAAAGTCAGAAGAAGCTGAAATGACAAAAGATACTGAAAAGTCAGAAGAAGTTGAAAAATCAGAAGGAGTTGAAATTGGGCAAAGCAAACCACCGACACCAAAGTCAAAGCAAGTTCAACCTGGTAGGCCCAAATCCATACGAATACAGGCTGCAAAGCAGCGACATATCCTGAATAATCTGAACAGCCTGGAATACATCGAAGCCCCACAATCAGTAGCAGATGCATTAAAAGGTGAACATGGCAATGCTTGGCAAATATCAATGCAAAAGGAATACGACGCACTACTGGCAAATAATACATGGTCATTAGTCAATTTGCCATCAGGAAAAAAGGCCATTGGTTCAAAGTGGGTGTTTCGCATCAAAAGAAACAAAGAAGACGAAATAGAAAAATTCAAATCACGACTAGTTGCTAAAGGCTGTGGGCAACAATTCGGCATCAACTACTGGGAAACATTTTCACCAGTTATACGCTATGAGACCATCCGAATTTTGTTCGCAATAGCTGCAGAAAAACAGTTACATATGCACCAGGTGGACATATCAAATGCATATTTGAACAGCAAGCTAGAAGGGGACGTATATATGAAACAACCGGAAAATTTTATTGATGAGCAGCATCCAAAGAAAGTACTGAAGCTTCAAAAGGCAATCTACGGGCTAAAACAATCTGGTCGTGCATGGATCAACACATTAGATGAAGTTATCCACAGCATGGGTTTCAACAGATGCAAAAATGAAGCCTGTTTGTACGTCAAACATCATCAACAACAATTCAGTTACATTGCAGTCTACAATAAATTTAAATTTAATTAAATTTTTTTCTCGGCATGGAAATTCATCGAGAAGGTAAACAAGGCGCCGTTTACTTGAGCCAAAAGAAATACATCAGGAGACTTCTTGACAGCTATAGTATGCAACACTGTCGTCCGGTCTCGACACCACTTGACCCAGGCTTTCAAGTGGGCTGTAGTAACAATAAATGTGTTAAGGTAAGTGTGCCACAATACCAATCGCTAATTGGTTCTCTTATGTACTTAGCAGTTTTGAGCCGCCCTGACATTATGCACGCTATAAGCAAATTGTCACAGCGAAATACCGACTCACATGCCGAGCACGAGGCTGCTGCTAAGCACGTTTTACGATACCTCTCCAGTACCATAAATCTAAGTATCGTATACCGCAAATCAAACGAGCCAGTGAACGGGTTTGCAGATGCAGATTGGGCTAATGACCAGGTAGATAGAAAATCCTACTCTGGCTACACATTTATTTTGGGAAGCAGTGCCTTTTCATGGGCATCATCGAAGCAAAGCATCGTCGCATTAAGCAGCACAGAAGCCGAATACGTTGCCTTAACGGCAGCTGCCAAAGAAGCCATTTATTTACGCAGGTTACTTGCCGAAATAGGATGGTCGAGCTCAGAACCAATGACAATCTATGGGGATAATATAAGTGCACAAAGTATAGCTCGAAACCCAGTTCATCACAAACGCACTAAACACATTGATATTTAGTACCATTTTATAAGAGAAAAAGTTGAAACAAATGAAATTGAATTAAAATATGTATCAACGGATAATAACGTTGCCGATGTTTTTACCAAATGTTTATGTAAACAAAAGCATAATGGATTTAAAGTTCTTGGTTTAACGTAAACATACTTGTAATCATATAATATGTAGCTTAAGAAGAGGTGTTGAAATTGTTTGCTTGTAATATAAGCTAAATATAATAATCTGGCAACATCCGTCTTAAAGTAAATGATCACATTTTTCTTTTCTCTTCTTACTTCTTACTTCTAACTTTTGTAACATTTTGTATAATTTAGTTGTGAATAAAAACTTTAACTTCGAACATTATTAAAATCCCAACAAAATCATATGATATAAATTAATATACACTCCCCAACGTAAGCAATTCACGAAGAAAATAAATATATATAAAAGAAAACACGAAATTTAGGACATTTCCCAATTCTACTTTCTTTTTTTTAGAAACAATAATTTTTAATTTCGGTTTTATCACGTGCTTGTGTTTGGTAAATGTAAAGAAAGTCTTATGACAACAATGCAAATGCGCATATTATTGAAACGTCAAATGCTTTTTATAATTATAATTATATATATAATTATTTATAATTTTAATTATATATACATAACGAAAACACTATATTATTTTACAGTACTTATTTTTCTTTTATATACCATTTTTACTACTTATGATTCTGCAATTGTAAACTAAATGCTCAAACGTAACAAACTAAACGTAACAAACTTTAATTACTGAGAAGCAGTGCTCTACATAGCATGACGTCGCATTAAATTAGGCTGATTTACAGAGCAATGCATCAACTGATTTAAATCTGTTCAATTGACGTATAATTTTGTGATTCATTTAACTGAAATGCACCACAAACAAAAATAAATAAATAGATTAAATAAATTTTCGAATTGGTTACGAAAGAAAACAATAGCACTAAACGTTAAAAATACCACAAAACATTGCATTTTACTTCCCATAATAAACATATCACCTAACAGCAATGCATAGCAATTTAACGCAAATAAATAAATTAAGGCTTCATCAGGCAAATAAAGTATATGATCATAAAATCTTACGCATTGCTTGTAAAAAATGAACAAAGACGGTAAACCAAAAATTGTTTCCTAATACAGCATGGAACATATACATTCAAATTTTATGCGTGGATGAATTTGCAATAATCGAAATTCAAGAGAGTAAAATAGCATTCGCTCACAAAGAGAAAAATATCCAAAAATGTACGCAAACGCAAATATGCATCAATTTACAAGTTAAGAATTTGGTTTTAATCTGTAAATTTACTCTCTCAATTTCTCTCTCGTTACAATTTTTTTGTTATACGCGAACGCTTTTCAGACAAAGATCATGATAATTTGTACAAATTTTTTGTTCGCAAACAGAACTAATGTCAATCCAACATATTTTAGAGGAATAGCGTCTCAACCTATGAACAATTTCTGCTGTATCTTACTTACTCTGTAATTTCACAAATAAAACATGTACATTGTTATGAACATCCTAAAATTATGTGATTTGATATATCAAATTTAAGTCAAAATTCGGTTTAAGGCCGAAAGCCAACAGTAGTTTTGTCTTAAGTATATTTTTATAGTTAAAATAATTGTAATAGTAGATTTTTAGTTTAGGTTAAGGTGTTAACATAATGTAAAACCATTCTTAATTTTCATTTTGAAATTCAATTTAATGCAGCAGTGCATTTTGTCCATCATGGTGGATTCCATGACGATAGTTAAATATGCACATTCGGCAGGGTATTACCACAGAAGAATAAGAAAATACATCAATTCCCTCCATTTTTATTTACCGTTTCGACAACATATATTACCAGTAGATACGCAGCTTGCCGAATCCAACAACAAAATCAATGCAAAATGGATGGCAATAGTATGCGAGAAAATCATTTTTCACCGAGTTCTGTTAGCACTTGGTGTTGGACTTGGTGAATAAACTACTTATACACCATTTTTATTCCTATTACAAAAGAGTGTTACCGAAGTACATAATTTTGTAGTAGGTTCTAAATTCATATTACTATCAATATACTGAAATATTAATGAAAAAATATTACATTAAATGAACTCACTACTACAATTCAGCTTATTATTTGCCTTTTCTAATCAATTAAAACTACTTTATGGTTGCGAAAGAACTTTCATGTTATAGAATAAAAAATTGCATTAAACCTTTTTTGTTATTGTTAATTTATAACTGTTGAAGGTGTTCGTTTATATTGCGAAATATTAAATAAATGTTGCAGTTACACTTTTATATCTAATTTAATTTAATTGTAAGAGAAGGATATGTGATTTTATCTCAAATTAACTCTACGTAGGCAGAATGTGTCTTGAGGCAGATAAAGTTTTCAATTTTATTATTGTTTTTTTACTACTTCAGACAATAAATAGGAAGTGTTAAGTATGAGTGATAAAGAAACATGTTTTAAAATAAAATTTAAATAGGCAGCAGATTTTATGCACTTTTTAATTCAGCCTGCCATATATATGTAAATATAACTTACATATGAAACATAAGAATACCCTACAAAATAATATGTACCTAACCGATTTCAAATTCATAGTACTTTTTCTAAATTCTCCTCCCATTGCTGTGGCAAATTTTACTTTCTCACCTTATCATGGCCGCTATAATTGTGTTGTTATTGTTTCACATGGATAGGGGAAAAATGGATTTTTTTCAACAGCTGATGTGGAAGAAGAAGAGTTGCATAATTATATTAATCTATGTCGACAATGTTTTTGGTCACACGTATAGTGTATGTAAATTTATTTTGTTGGTGTTACACGTATACTATATGTTTGTTGCCAAATTTGTGTAAAGTGGTGAATAAAAACAGCTATTTTTTAACATTTTTTGCTGGTCTAAAATCAAGAAAATATTTTATTAAAAATATTATTTCGTATTGTAGAAAATATTATTAGTAGTGCTACAAATAGTGGATGTGTCAAGGCAAATACTCGCGCACATGGACCGAGAAAATATGCAAAAAATGTAAAATTTGGTCCATTTAAAAATTGTATTTAATATTTACTTAAAGCCATAATCTTCTTCTTAATCTTTTCAAACTGTTTGCTAATTGGATGGCAGTTATGCAATATGAAGTGGGAAAAAAGCAAGAGATATATTGAACCTGTATAGAAAAGCAAAAACTATTTGAAATAAAAAACGATTTTTTTTAAGTAAATAATTTTATTATTAATTTTGCACTTTCCACAACTCCAGGGGGTATGCAATGTTGCGTTACCGAGTAAATTTTTCATTTGGATGCTCGGTTCCCCTGTAGGCCTATTACATCCATTACAATTGTTAAATTAGATACATGAATATTAAATTAAAGTACTAAAAACCAATTTGTATAAGTTGATTATATAAATTTAATTAAAGATTAAAACTATATGTTGTGCTCAGAATGAAATATTAGTTTTATTTACAGTTCGTTTTCTTGCACACCTTTTTATTTTATGTAATTTATATATTACTATTTGTTGATTTTATATATAATTTTCACTATTGGTCGCCGATCCGCACTCCAGAACAGACTGAAAGCGGCGCAAAGTGAACAGCTGCCGCTGCTTCGTAGCCCCGCACCAAAATATACCAACAGTTAAAGATGGCTTCCGCACTAATACGGTATGCACCTGCCTCGACTGTTCTCTCGCTCTCTACCGCACAACACGTGATTTCGCACCGTACCGAACGATGGAACGCAGAGATAGGCCGACAACATGGCGCCCCAGGTACCAGGCGGAAGCCACCTGAACGTTAGGATTCGGAGTGAACATGCCGCCCCCTTGCATTATTGCAAGAGAAGAACATATCCACGCCGGATCCCGTTCATACACATCATCAATGGAGGGTGGTTTGGTGCCAGAGGGCACAGCTTCAGAAAGCTTGCGCACCCCTCAATGCAGTTGCCCATCTGCTAACACATAGTGCAGATGATCTGCGGAGTAGGGCGTAGCTACACCGGTCTCTTCGTAATACCTAGAAAGGGCGGAACAGCGCGGGATGGTTCCCGCCTGGTTTCTCCTGACCTTGGTTTGGCGCTTCCAGAAACAAGCAGCCAGGTGGCGCCGGCGACAGAGAGGTGAAGCTCGATGGGAGGTCGAAAGTAGTTGACCTGGCCCGACGAGGCGCTGTTGGGTCCGGTGGCACTGCCATTGGGAGTGGAGGTGGCAGCACAGCCACACTCGAAAAAACTGGCAAACAAAAAGCAACACCCGTCAGACAGCGAGTAGCGGGTCTTGTGCACCGAGTGGGTCGAGATCTGAGAAAATATCAGAAAACGAATTAGTACAGAATAGTACAAGAAGGGAATCGATCTAAAAGAAAACATAAAAACCATAAAATAAAAAGTACAAGGTACGTTATACCCCTCCGTGGTAGGAGGCGGCTCTTCTGCCGGTGGGATCACCACCTTCGTGATAGGTCGGGTTAGCTTTCCACGTGCGGTCCGGACATCCACAACTCCGCCGTTGACACTCGAGAAGATATTCGTTTTTCCACCTGACGCTGAATTGATGGGCCAGCGCTTTCAGTTTTTGCCATCGGTTCAAAATCGAGAGAAAAGGTGTGTATCCGGTGGCTCAGCTGCTGTCAACAGTGGTGCACCCACCAAGAAATGACCAGGCGTCAGCGCCTGGAGATCCGTGGGGTCTTCAGACAGAGCGCTGATAGGCCTAGAATTAAGACACGCCTCGATGCGCGCTAAGAGAGTCACAAATTCTTCAAACGTGTTCTAAAGTTGCCCTGCCATGCGCTTGAAATGGTGCTTGAAACTCTTGATCGCTGCTTCCCAAATGCCCCCTATATTTGGAGCGTGGGGGGATTAAAATCCCACTCGATCTGAGTATGAAAGTGACCCACCACGGTTCGGTCACGAATTTCGCGGAGCACCCGCGGGAAATCAAGCCTCAACGCCTTTTCCGCGCCCACAAAGTTCCGACCATTATCCGAGTGCATTTTCAAAGGACATCCCAGGCGGGCGATAAACCGAGACAATGCAGCAAGGAAGGCAGGAGTACTCAAATCGGTAGTCGCCTCTAGGTGAACTGCTCTCGTAGCGAATCAGACAAAGATGCAGACGTACCCCTTCGTAACGTGGCATGCCCGCCCCTTATAGTGTTTGATATCAAACGGCCCGCGAAATCAACTCCAGTATGGGTAAAAGGACGTGAACACGTCGTACATTCAACCGGAAGAGCTGCCATGAGCTGCTGTTGTCGACGCTTCTTCCACAGAATACATGTCTTAGATTGGAGAATTGTGCCTTTAATGAGCGTTTTCGCTGTTGGAATCCAATATTAGGTCCGGATTAGCCGCAGCATTAGTTGATTCCCCCGTGTAGGGACATAGGAGGTTGATACTTCCATTGGTTTGATATCAATTCCACCTGCCATTTGTCAATTCACTTCAACGAAAGCTGAACTCATCACGAATGTTTATCCGAACATTGGCCAAATTATCGTAACTACGATTGGTTGAGTGCACGCGCAATTTAGCTGCCAAAAATACCGATGTTAATGACTTAAACTGGATGATTCAAAGTCAAATTCCGGGAGATTTGCGTTCATACAAATCGATGGATCGTGTTGAAAATGAAGACGAAGCCGTGAATTATCCAGTGGAATTTCTAAATTCTTTGGATTTGCGTGGCATGCCGCTGCATCATTTGCGTCTCAAAGTTGGATCTGTCATTATTATGCTTCGCAATCTTCATGCGCCGAAACTGTGTAATGGAACGCGACTGATTGTGACGCAGCTATCGAATAATATGATAGTTGCAAGAATTTTGAAAGGGACTTACAAGGGGGCAGAATGCTTGATTCCACGAATTCCATTGAGTTCCAACGATTTGCCATTTCAGTTCAAACGTATTCAGTTTCCAGTGAAACTTGCATTTGCGATGACAATCAATCAGGTCACAAGGACAGTCGCTAGAAGTGTGTGGCATAAATCTGGAAATGCCATGTTTTTCACACGGCCAGCTATACGTGGCGTGTTCACGAGTTGGAAAGCCATCTTCTCTGTACATTTACGCACCGGAACAGAAAACAAAAAATGTTGTTTATCAAGCTGCGTTACATTGAAAAAAATGTAGAAAAATCGCAAATAAATGATTTTCAACAAAATATAAATTCAACTTTCTTTTCTTTTCAAAACACATAATTTCACGCAGGGCAACGCCTGCGGGGTCAGCTAGTACATTATATTATTTATTTCATTTAAAAATTATTTACATATATTGACACATGTATGTACATTCAGTATTCCACACTGCATATATTATGATAAAGGAAGTGAATAGAATGAGTTAGAATTGTTTTGGTAGGGCTTTGAAAAAACTGTTAATTACAATATGGTTTTATGGCACTTCTTCGTATGCGGCATTACTGTAGTAATCTACAAATGAAGTATATTAATTCAAATATATAAAATATATATCAATATTTAAAAAAATTACTTTCCTTGTAAATCCAAGCTCCTTCAAAGCATAATTTTTACAATCCATAAATGTAAATATTGCAAATAAAATGTGGTGAAATACCTTTACGGAAAGAATTCCACAGTGTTGCAATAAAGTGGATTTCTACATGAATATTAAGAATAGTTTTACATTATTTATACTGCAAGTTTCTTGCTAACACCTTAAACCAAACTAAAAATCAACTATTATTGTTATTTTAAATAGTTTATTATATAAGTAAATTCGAAAAATATACTTAAGACTAAGCTACTATAGGCTTTCGACCTAAAATTTTGTTGTAACTTACATTTGATTATCATATCACATAATTTTAAGATGTTCATAACAATGTACATGTTTTCTTTGTGAAATTAGAGAGAAAGTCCGATACCGCATAGATTGTCCATAGATTGAGATGCTTTTAGCATAATGGCATGTTTCTTCTATCCTGGAAACTATGTTCCAGTCTTAATCGCGTCAATTTTTTATATATATGTTCCAAGATCTCTTTGGAGAATATTGTTCGTTTGCCGTCTTTGTTATACAACAAATAAATGAATAGTATCGGGTTTTTCAATAAGAGCGCTACAAAAGTTTTTTTAAAATAAAACAAAACCGGTTTTAGATATCAATGAAATTCTTTATTCCTGTGAAAGTACGTTCGATGCCATTATGTATGGAACTCGATTTCTTTTGCATGGCCACCACGGGCACGCTTGCAGAAGTCCAGACGCTGAACCCAATTTTCAACGGTTTTCAAGCATAAATCGGCCGATACTGCTGCAATTTCACGTTCGATATTCGTACGAAGTTCATCAATCGTCGCTGGCTTGTTGGCATAGACCATAGACTTGACGTAGCCCCACACGAAATAATCTAACGGCGTCAAATCGCACGACCGAGGCGGCCAATCGACGGGGCCATTTCGTGAGATAACACGTTCACCAAACTTGGTTTGCAGTAAACTGATTGTGGCATTCGCTGTGTGGCTTGTGGCGCCGACCTGTTGGAACCAAATGTCCTCCAAGTCCATATTATCCAATTGGGGCCAAAAATATTCGGTTATCATTGAACGGTAGCGATTCGCATTCACAGTAATGTGCCGGTCTTGATCATCACGGAAGAAGTACGGCCCATAAACCGCACCAAACCGTAATTTTTTCGGGATGCAATGATGACTCATGGAGTACGTGTGGATTGCTGTCTAACCATTAACGCATATTTTGCTTATTGACGAAACCATTCAGCCAGAAATGAGCCTCATCGCTGAAGATGATTTTCCGATGAAAATCCGAATCATTTTCAAGTTGTTGCTCAGCCCAATTCACGAACATACGACGCTTATGGTGGTCAAGCGGCTTCAGTTCTTGCGTCAATTTGATCTTGTAAGGATGTAGGCCAAGATCTTTTCGCAAAATTCGCCACAACGACGTCACAGAAATGCCCATCGCTTGAGAACGACGTGTGAGAGACACATTTGGGCTTTCTTGATCTGAAGCCTCAGCGGCAGTAATATTCTCGACACTACGGGCACTTCTTTGTCTCACTGGCACGGGAACATTTTGTACTGTGCCTGTGGATTCAAATTTTTTCACTAGACGCTCAATTGTTGATCTGCTAGGACAATTATGACGACCATAAATTGGACGTAGCGCTCTTAAAGTTGAGGCAACTGACTCCGAATTTCGGTAGTAAATTTTAATAATTTCGACTCGTTGTTGGCTCGTATGTTGAAATGGCAAATCTTACTGAAGACAAATGTCAAAAGAGCGGGAAAAAATATGGCGTCGTTTGCTGTCACTATCGATTTACTTTTGTAGCGTTTCTTTTGGAAAACCCTTTAATTATGCATTAATTATAATGTAAACTTTTAGGGTGTCACAGTTCCGCAGTCAAGCTGACGAGGGGCATTTAGAATGCACCGACGACACTTTTACTTGTAGTAGGTCAGTTGGCTTGAGCAACTGACACCAAATAACAATTGCGTAACTGGAACACCAGAAAAGTCAAGACGTAGACTGTAATGTTTATTTGTAAATAGTATATAAGAACTAGTATTTTAAGTATAAAGCTTCTTGTTGTTTTAAACCGAAAATAGTGCAGTGCTTTTTTAGGAAAGTGGTTTAGTGTTTTCAGCTTCGCGCCCAGCGGACCAAGACAGGACGTCTCCCGGCGAGCAGCAAGAACACCAACATTTTGGCGCAGCCGGTCTAAAGGACCTACAGGAGGAATCCCAGGGCAAGGAATCCTGTAGCAGGGAAGCATTCTGCAACAAATTCAAAGAGGGTTCATAGGGTTCATGCATTCATAATAGGGGATGGTGTTCTTTATGCTCGTCTCGCGGGATTAGAGTTTCATTCTCTTGTCCGTGTCAAGTACTTGAATAAAGTTAGGTTCGCTTTTTAGGGGGGCGTTGCGAGTATTCAATTGGCAGCGTGTTTCGTGGCTGCGATTAAGATATATTAAATTTCGGTTCGTATATTAAAATTGTATCTTGAAAACATTTAAATGCTATTATTACGTGGCGCATACGTTACGTTTTTATTTTTAAATATGGATTCAAATTTCCGGGAATGAATCAAGACACTTTTGCCTGTAAATCAAATTTCGGTTTTTACAAACATATGGCCTTTTCTATGGATTTTTGGTAGGATTAAAGATGGTGAGAGGAAATCAAGGAGTATCTGTGAGGAAGTCAAGGACCAATTTGCATTGATGGAAGGACTTAATGGACGCCGGTAGACAGCGGATATGGAACTTATGATGGAAGATAAGTAGAGAAAGAATATAAGGATAACATTTATGGTGGAATGTTTTTTAATAAATTTGTATTTATCATTAAGTAAGATGGAATAAAATATTGGAATAAGTTGATAAAAAGTGTTAACAACTATTGGGTTTTATTGGGATACACCATCTGTTCTGGCATTTGAGATGAACAGATGGATGGAGATTTTTCCTTGAGATTGGGTTGTTCAACGGAATATTTATTGGATTAGGCATAATCAATGGGACTATCGAAGGAAGTGAAGGAATTGCTGAAATCCCAGGAAGTGGTGGGTAAATAGATCCAGAAGTTGATTTCAAACTTCAAGAGGGACCGGAAGGATGTCAAAATCGTGAAGTACTATCACAGACGCATCACAGAGTTGCGAGGTTTGGTGGAAAAATTTAACAGCAACCACGCGAAATTGCTGCCGCACAAGGAGGTCTGTAGGGACGACAACTATTTTGCGACGGGTTTTCATGGATATGTGGAAAATTTAGTGTCAGCGTGGCTTAAAGTATTCGAGTCGGAATTGGCAATGATTGAGGCACCGAGTGGTTCTCCATTAGAAAGTAAACAAGATGCACAGCACGAGTTAAGAGCAGTAAGAACGGAGGTGAGTCTTTTCACCGAGAGGGTATTCGAGCAGTTTGAAGCAAGTGCGAGCAGGGTAGAAATTGTCAGGAATTGTGGAAACAGGCGATCGTCAGAGGAGCTATGTCACCATAAGAAGTAGCAGATCAAGCCTTAACAGAAATCCAAAAAAGGATAGAAGAAAAGTTCAATTTTCATAAGAAAACAGAGGATTTGAGAGCACAAAAGGAGTATCTTGAGAATAAGGTAAAGGAACTTTCTCAGAGATTGACGGAAACAGAGGAAACAACATCGCTGTAGGAAAAGGAGTGTGCGATATTAAAAAGAGGACGGGCTGCCAATAGGACCTCCCCGAAAAAGGAGAGATCAAAATAAGCATCGGCTGGATTTACACAGACAGTATTGACATTGCCTCCGGAAGTACGCTGGCCGGAATATTTAACACCAGATGGGAATATTTAAGCCGCATGCTAAAGCCAAGAGTAGTTTTTAGTGAAGAGAGGCAAGCGGAATTTTTGTTTGGCGCATCTGAAATCGGTGTCGAGCCATTTTCTCCAGGAAGTCTGGTAAATAATAAAAACCAGGGATTTCCGCAAACAGAGCCAGAAGCAGTAGTAGTGCAGCAAAGCCCCAATACTGTGGACAGTATTTCACCTGTACAAGCAAGTGGTCGAAGATTATTCAGTTTGAGTCCGTCACTAGTCAAGTACATTTCAGATCCGGAAGCAGTGAATTTGGAAACCACCCAAAAAGATAACGCTCAAGTTTTACCGGTCATAAGTAAAACAAAAATACGCAAAATGGGTATAGAGGTGATTTCAAAGACAGTGGCCAGGCTAGTACCTGTGTTTACTGGTGCAGCTTAAGAAGATTTACGGTCAGAAGTTAACAGGTTCATTCAAGGTTGTGAGCTTGCAAAGCGAAGCATAAGCCCTGATGAGTTGCAGGACTTCTTCGACTGTGTTAAGCAAAGGTTATTTGGAGACGCGTACAAACTTGTGTTGCCAAAGCAATTCGCCAGTGTGGACGAGCTTTACGGTCTTATAAAGAGAACTTATTTGAAGGAGAGAACTTTGGAGGATATAACCCAAGAAATAAGAATCGGGAAGCAGCTGGCAAGTGAAGACATACGTGCTTTTGCCAGGCGTTTAGAGTCACTTCAGATGATGGCCCAGGAAATAATAAAAAACAAGTACCATGGAGTTGGAGATACAGCATTATTATACGAAGTGGACAAGTCGGTGGTAATAACTTTCGTAGTGTGCCTCCGTAACTCCGCTCTAAAGATTCATATGCTGAATAGCAGAACAGGAAATCTGGAGGAATTAGTAGAAGAATCAATTAGAGCACAAGTCCTCGTGGAACGGAGTACAGCCGGTTTGGGGGAGATACATATATTTGAAAACAGACAGGACAGTTTAACTGCCGCTATCATTGATAGAGAGGGAAGTAATTCCGTCCCAAACATATACAGAGGAGCGTATAATCCCGGTGTCTCCGACAGTAGAGCCGCGAATCCGAGAAATCCGTACAGAGCGTTTGTACAGAGGGCACACACATGTTCCTTCTGCCGTAAGCAAGGTCATACAAGGGATGAGTGCATTACACGCAAAAACACGCCCTACTGAAAGGTATCCCGGATGATGCGATAATTGGCCGCGATAATCTTTGGGGCCGCACCATACTGGATGCGCTCGAGAAGCAGTTATCATTTTATGATAATAATAAGAATAGAATCCTCACTCTTCCATTAAAGTCATGGCAGGAAGGAACCGTGAGTAGGGTTAAGAAGTGTGGTATGGAGGTAGTAAACGCAAGATGGACCAGAGTAGTTACTATGCATGTAAATACGAAACTTTGGACTGTTGTTTTGCACAAGCAGCAGCTAGCGGAGGGCGTATATATGGGAGAGACCATAACGCACGTTGACAAGGGTAAGGTGTACGCTTGTGTTCTCAACGCATCAGAAAAGTACTACCTGAAAGATGAGGATTTTAGGCCTAAGTTCACTAGCTACGACAATTTTAAGGAACCGAATTATAGATCGGTTAATCAAATTAAGCAGGTAGATGTAAGAAAAAGGATGGAGAGGGTGCTAGAATCACTGAAGTTAGACCCAAGCGCAAATTTTGAAGAGACGGCATCAATAGCCATTTGTACGTCATTCTGTGACATATTTTTGCTGGAAGGAGACCAGTTGACGTATACACCAGAGGTAGAGCATGAACTACCTACTAGGGTGGATCAACCGCCAATAAACCAGAAGCAATACAGATTGCCACAAGCTCACAAAGATGAGGTAAATAGGCAAGTGGAAGAAATGTTAAAGGATAACATAATTTCACCGAGTATCTCGCCTTGGAATTCACAAATAATTTTGGTAACAAAGAAGAGAGGTGCTCAGGGTCAGAAGTAGTGGAGAATGGTCGTCGATTTTAGGAAATTGAACGACGCCACTATCAAGCAGGTGTTCCCGATACCAAGGATAGAAGAAATTCTTGATCAATTGGGACACAGTAGATACTTTTCTACACTTGATTTAGGATACTCAAGATAAGCAGAAAACCGCGGTCAGCACCAGTTTAGGGCATTATGAGTTTAACAGAATGCCGTTTGGATTAACAGGAGCACCGGCTACCTTCCAACGGTTAATGAATCATGTGCTAACAGGCTTGCAAGGGATATATTGTTTTATGTATCTGGACGGTATTGTAATTTATGGGAAGAACTTGCAGCAGCATTCGCAACGCTTGTGCAAGTTGCTCCAGAAATTTCGAGAACACAATTTGAAATTGAACACGGAGAAGTGTCAATTTTTGCGAAGACAGGTGGTTTATCTGGGCCATCGTAGTTCAGAGGCAGGAGCACTGCCTGACCTACAGAAGGTGGAATGCGTTAGAAATTTAGCGATTCCGAGAAATAGAAAGGAAGTGCAAGCATTCCTAGGACTAGTGAACTATTACAGAAAGTTCGTGGAAGGACTAGCCGGAATTGCATTGCCAGTGAAAAAGTTGCTACGAAAAGAAGCAAAGTTCGAATGGACAGAGAGCTGTCAGCAAGCATTCGAGAGGCTAAAAGAAATAATTAGGTCGCCACTGATTTTGGCGTACCCCGACTATAATACCATTCGCAAGCAGGGCGCTTAGTGATACGGATATCACTAAGATCCTCCACAATAGGGAAGGAATTGCTAGCCATAGTGTGGGCTACGAAGAATTTTAGGGCACATCTGCTAGGGCGCCCATTTAAAATATATACTGATCACCAGCCGTTGAGAGGCATAGCCAATTTGAAAGACCAAACGTCTAGGCTAGCTAGGTTCAGACACAAATTGTCTTAGTAAGACTTTGAAATCATATACAAACCTGGGAAAAAGAATCTGAATGCGGACGCACTCAGCAGAGTACCGCAGGCACAGAAGTTATCAGTAGTGCAAACGAGGGCCAAAGCACGGTCAGATAAGGAGAAGGCCGAGAGAATGCAAGAAGATAAAATTGATGCTACAAGAGATGTTGGCAATGCGGGTTTCGATGCCAATAAACGAAAAGCCAGTAATGAGGAATGGCTGGAGGTCAAAAAGGATATCCAGGCTGTGTTAAAGGGTTTCTATGATTCACCTTTAGGTGGACACCTGGGATTCTGGAAAACCCATGACAGAATTAGGCGAGTATACGGATGGAGAGGTATGCTCCGAGATATAAAAAAGTATATAAGGAGTTGCCCGAAATGTCATGCCAATAAGAGTTCAAGGCAAACAAAGATGCCAATGGTGTTAACTGACACACCAAAACAGCCATTTGATAAAGTTCATATGGATATTGTAGGTATTTTACCTGAGACAGTTTCGGGAATTAAATACGAGGTTTGATCAAAAAATAACAGTTATATTCAATTTTTTCAAAAAGTATTTATTTATTCATCAACAACTATCTTGTCCCCTTCAAAGTAATTCCCCTCAGATATAATACACTTATGCCAGCGTTTTTTCCAATCCTCGAAACATTTCTGAAACCCTTTTTTTGGTATCGCCAACAGCTCCTGTTCCGATTTTTCTTTTATCTCCTCAATCGTAGCAAAACGCTTTCCTTTCATCGGTGTCTTCAGCTTTGGAAAGAGGAAAAAGTCAGGGGGTTCCAAGTCCGGTGAATACGGTGGTTTAGGCATGATAACGGTTTTGTTTTTGGCCAAAAACAGCTCTTGAGCGATGTCCATGCGACGTTGTTTTTGCTCAAAATTTA
Organism: Clusia tigrina; assembly: GCA_920105625.2. Taxonomy (NCBI): domain Eukaryota; kingdom Metazoa; phylum Arthropoda; class Insecta; order Diptera; family Clusiidae; genus Clusia; species Clusia tigrina. Next base: position 318,335,758 of record OV050030.1, read on the forward strand.
GCAATTTTGGAACAATCTTGGCTGCCGCACGTTTCATGCCCAAAACATCCGTAAAAATTGCTTGGCATGAGCCGAACGATATGCCAACATCACCAGCAACCTCTCTGATTGTGATTCGATGTCTATCCAAAATCATTTTCTTCACTGCGTCAATGTTTTCATCGGTTGTTGACGTGCTCGGGCGACCAGGACGAGCATCGTCATTGACATCTTCTCGGCCTTCCTTAAACCGGTTATACCACAATTGAACTTGTGTTCTGCTCATAGTCGACTCGCCAAAGGCCACAGTCAACATTTCAGATGTCCTTGCGCATTTAATTTCATTTTTTACACAAAACTGAATACAGTTTCTTTGATCCATTTTTTCGAATAGTACAAAATCGAAGAGCACACCAAAACACGACTAACCTTTTTATCTGTCAAAAACAAACTGACAATCCAATATTGCCAACATATATAACAGACATGTGTACCAATATAAAAAAAAAATGCGAACATCGAACATACGTAACTCACGAAAAGATGAAAATAACGGTAATCTTTTGATCACACCTCGTATATATATACATAGATTGAATTAGAACAATATATTTAGCTTACCATTACACATAAGGTAATAACTGTAGCAATTAATTTTAAACAATTGAAAGTGCCTTGAATGTATGTATTCATATAAAAGCAGGTTACATGTTGTAGGGAACTACACTTGTTTATGGATATATACATACCGGGCTAGTGGTAAAATTTTAATATATAGAATAATTAGATGCAATGAAAAATTGAGTCATGCAATGGACAATGTTTTCACATAAACGGGTTTATCTTAAATATTCTGGTTTATGTCAGCGGGCAAAAGAATTTGCTCAGAATTGAAAAATTTAAAAATATATATAAAAAGAAAAATGATATGAAAGGAATTATGAATGTCTAAACGAAAGAAAAATAAATAATAATTTTATCTTTTATATCCTCGCTTATGTAAGATGGGCAACTAGTTTTGCCAAGAATTGATAAAAAAAAAAATTATTTTTTTTATGGCTGCATATAATTTAATATAGAAAATATTTGTGATGTATGAAGCAAATTGTTGTAATATGTACATATTTGAGAACGATTTAAAGTTTTAATGCCGCTAACAATTTTAAAAAAATGTATCATAGTTAATTAATAGTATTTGTAAAGGAAATAGTTTGGATAGTTATTCATAGTTTGTTTGTTAAGACGTAGTAGATAAGCGATATACTCGTATAGGTTTAGATACAATTTACTCTTTACGTTAGGAAAAATATTAAAAATTGAATGAATTTAAGAGCTAGTAAGAATAATTAGAACTCGGCAAGTCCGATACAAGTTAAGTGTATTGTTTTTAGATATTCAGGCGTTGGTGAACAAACAGGGACATCTGAATGGTTCAATATGGTGCAACATGAACCTGAAAGGGACTTCCTGCAGCGTCGAAGACTGAGTAAGATGTTAACCAACATCCAGGAGACCAGTAGAAGAAATGCAAGAGCAGCGAACAAAAATTTGACTGAATAAGAAGAAGTGAGAAGACATGGAGGAAATGTAATCAGAAAGCCGCAAAGTAATAAATAGGAAATTTGCAACGATGATGTCCCGAGATAATTTTTGGTTGGAAGAAAAAGAAAACGAAATTAGTGAGAATTCATTTTTATATGAAAGTGTAGAAGAGCTTCCAACTTCCCATCTACGATTTAAGCTTATGAAAAAATGGAGATGGTATCGGCTGAATAGAAAAGTCTCTATCTGACAAGTAAGAAACTGATAATACTTGAGTTTAATTGCATAACTGACAAAATGGCATGAAAAACACTAACATATACGTTGTCCGTATAGAAAATCCAACTTGTCTGCCATTATTACATATGTCAGTATGTATATTGTATTATTGTCTAGAAAGAAGAAGAGATAATTTTACCCAAAACCCGAGGTTACTCCGTAATTTTTCCGAGAAACGGCTACAACAGCAATAACAGCCACAACTACCATCGTTCAATTAGCTTCGGAGAATAATCTCCTGGCGCAAAAAATCGTTTTAACCACGAAAAGATTGAGCATAGCATAGCCAAGCTTTATCGGCTAAACTTCGTAACGATTTCTCCAATGAGAAAATATCCATTGTCACTGACTAAGCGAATATCGAATATTTATTTTGACTTCGTCAGAAACGTATCTAGTCGCGCAAGCTTGCATCATCTTTTTACGTACCGGTCCAGAAAGAAGGGAGGGTATGCAGAGTTCATCGAGGGACTTCACTCTGACAACGACGGTCGTCAACTGGACCAGCAGGTAGCATTCATTTCTATCTTTTTTTTTCTTCTTATGTAGTTAAATCGCCCTTTTTATGTTTGGTCTTTCATCGACTCTTTTCTCACTGGCGTACAATACAATTTACTCCTATACTTAAGATCTTATATTTTACTATGATATTTATATCTAAAATCTTAAACCTGTTAAAACCTATGCTAACTGATGATCCGGTTGTCGGCTGCCGTTGTCGGTATGGTTATTGTGCTGCGCCGTTGGTGTGGTTGATTCAAGTCTTTGAAGGGCTGCTACTATATTGCACCATTTCTTCGAAATGAGAGTCATCACCATCATTGTTACCAGGATGAGACCAGCTATACTGGCTACCCCTCCCTTCATCCAGGTGTGCACTATCTCACAGGAATTGGTGAGGTGTGATACCCCTTCAACATCTTCTGTTTCCTGCACCAAGTCGCTGATCGCTCTGCTGTTCGTTGTTAGGGTTCTTCGTAGATCCTTGAAGTGCATGAGTGAGACAGTGTTCGGTGCTGTGAGAGCATGGCCAGAATCACTTCGTTTGTGATTTCCCAGCAGCTCCTGCAGTTTCGTCTTTAAACGGTTTGTTCCCATGACGGACGTTGAGAACTTGTACCGTGACTCTTCTTGACTTTTATGGACCAGCATTACTCTTTTGCCAATTACTCTGCAACCAGCTTCGATGGTCATAAAACCGAGTACTTACTTTCCCAGGATGATAGCATAGACGTTTTGTTGTGCCCATCTCCCGGCATTTTCCCTCGTCCTCTATTGACAGGCCGATATAATGCTCTTGTGCCTGGCTTGCGGCTATATAGTCGTATCTCGTCTTCGGCAGCACGCACCAATCTGGGTTAAGTCTTTTGGGTAGAGGGTACACTTTGTGCATTGTAAATAACTCCAATAATGGCACTGGAATCTTAACGACCACTTTTAAACCGTTCTCCGCCTCTTCTGTGCGATCCTCGGCTAGTTCATAGAACCGCTCCAGTGCATCGCTATACCATGAAATTCCTTTCATCGACACTGATGCCGCTTTGAGTAACTCATCTGACGTCAGGAACAACGGGTGTAGCTTGCCATGTAACAGATCATCAAGCACCAGTATCTCCGTTTGTTGTTCAGCAACTCCTCAGAAATAACTTTCCCCAGCATGAAAGATTCTGCCAAGCTCACTTCTGCTTCCTCATGTCTCTTTCCAATGCCTTCCAACGCCAAGTGCATCTCTTCCAGCTCTTGGAAAGTCTTATTCACTGCTTCGTGAAGACCCTGATAACCTGCTCTCATCACAGTCACCTCTTTTCCCAGCAATGACATGAAAGATTCTGCCAAGCTCACTTCTGCTTCCTCAAGTCTCCTTCCAATGCCTTCCAACGCCAAGTGCATCTCTTCCAGCTCTTGGAAAGTCTGCTGCTTCGTGAATACCCTGATAACCTGCTCTCATCACAGTCACCTCTTTTCCCAGCAATGATTGCTTCTTCGCAAGGTCCTGTAAGTGACCATAAATTCGATCTGAATCCTGGTGGTCCATTGTACCAATTGCCCACTTGAGAATTTCACCGACAGCATCTATTAGCGACCGGCGTATCCTCCCTTTCAGAGACAATGTATTCTCTTTTTCCAGAAATCTTCTCATTATTGTCTCTATTTCCAAAGTCGAAGAATCGCATCTACGTTTTAGCTCGGTCCCGCTGGTCGCTGCATGCCTCTCATATAACCTCCTGGTTGTCTCCTGCATTCCTTTGAACTGTTCTACAATAATCTTCAATTCCGTTCGTGGAAACTCAGTTACAACCACCCAATAATCTTTGGCGAAGCATAAATCTCCTGTTTTTTCCAGCAATACATCCGTGTCCGGTGTTTGTCCAACCGCACTCCTGCACGTATCCCGTTGCTAACCGCCATCAACATCACTAACATGATTTATAACCGTCAAAGGTTAAAATTTTACACTAATCATACCATACTTCAGAATAAATATACAACAATATCTTCATAACCTGCTTATCCTATAATTGAATGCTATATCATTCAATTTTACGGCCACTCGTCTTCTCCCCTTACATTCTTGGATTCGCTACCGCATTCTAGAGGAAAAGAGAACTGGACTATGTGTTATCATTGCCATATAGGGCATCAGTTTCGCTTTGATTAATTTTTCGTGCTCTTTTTCAACACGTGAATTATCACTCATTTCAGTTTTGAACCAATTCATTGGTCCTCCGACAAAAACCAGATTATACAAAATAATCCAGTTTATGTCAAAACTTCGTCCATTGCATGACTATATCTTTCATCGCAGTCAATTATTGGATCCAAATTTATCTATAACCTGATATGTATATATCCATTAACGATCGTCTCTTCCTAGATCGTACATGGCTACATACATACATTCAAGGCACTATTTTATCAATTAACCTATACCCATTTTCCTATAATATGCCTTTCTTCATTTACCTATACACTAAATTCCTAATTAATAAACAGAAAAAAGATTTGTATATTTATATATAATCCGCTGCAAAGTTTGCAACCTCCTAATTCCTAATTACCCGTCTTCATATACTTAAGTACACAATAAAAATACCTACTTGTTCACATATATATCCGCATACTTACTCTACACCTAGTACCCCATACCTGAAATATGGTCGTAGGGTGCACATTTTTCTTTTAGCCGAACCTGCCCACTACAGTATGACTTGATTATCGCTGGTCGACTTGAGAACATGTCTCAGCACTTTAGCTCAGTTAATTTGGGTTTAACTTTTTCTGTTTTTCTGTTAAAATTTGCCTTGTTAGCACATTTCCGAAAACAGACCTCTCATTAATTTACTATAAAACCTTGCTTTTGCGTTGTATTCGCCACACTTCAAAAAGAAATCCAGCAAGATGATGACACCAACCTTAAAACTAGGAGCTGCCGTTATTCACCACTCTAAGGTCTTTGCTGCTCTAAAAGAAACGGGAACCCCCCTGCTGGCACGCTGCCTCGCTGAATCTGGACTAAACTGCCTGGCGTTAACGCTTATGCGTCAAATTTCATCGCATACAATGCCGTATGTATGTATGTATATATTTGCAGTTAAGTTTTATATTACTTACCCACGATTGTGCAATGAACCCGTTTATTATTATTAAATATGTAAATAATATATATATGTAAAAAAAAACAATATTTTTCTCTACTGTCTTCATTCGGCAATAGTGCTTAATAAACAGATTTTCATTACGTCAATTTTACTTGCCCGAGTTTAAGCGGCACACTTTTACTGGCATTGACTCTAAAAATCGGGGCTGCGTGTGTTATTTGATACACACACGTACATGTTTACATTGTTACTCTTGTGTTAACATTTGTAAAACACTATTAACACATGTCTTTAGTCGCGTGGTCTACTGTGGAATAATTTCAACAAATTATTATGTAGCTTTTTATTTTTGCCCTTAATCGTTACGACTGTTGTAACTGGGCTACGGATTTCTGCTACTGAATATGGACCTATCCACACAGGTGAGAATTTGTTTCTCCTAGCCTGATTATTCATTAGTACTTGGTCACCCACATGAAAAACTACTGGGTTTAGTACCTTATTGTAGGCTTCCCTGGCTACTCGTTTAGCGCTATCCTGGTTTTCTCTAACCAATTCGTGCGCTCGCTGTAACTGATACTTTTGCACTTTATTCGGGTAATCAGCACAGGTGCACATTTGCGCTTCAAATTTGCCGGCATGTTGAAATCAAACCCGTAGAGTGTTCTAAACGGAGTTTGCTTCGTTGATACCTGCACAGTATTGTTGTGTACATGCATTGCAGTGGTCAACCATTGATCCCAATTCGAGCCGTCTTCCTTGGCAAAACTGCGCAAGTACTCGGCCAGAGGCAGATGACTACGTTCCAATGAGCCATTCGCCTGTGGATGATATGTTGTTATGTGCTACTTCTTGATTCCCAGCATTTTACACGTTTCTGAGAATAATTTCGATTCGAAATTTGAACGATTGTCGGTTATCAAAACCTTAGGTATGTTGTATCGTGCTATTATTTTATCAAAGAATGCCTTGGCCACCGTACTTACTTCAGCATCGGGTCTAGCCACGCACGACATATATTTTGAGAAATCATCTTGGAACGTCAAAATGTATTTATTTCCCGAAACTGTCTCTGGTAAAATACCTACAATATCCATATGAAGTTTATCAAATGGCTGTTTTGGTGTGTCAGTCAACACCATTGGCATCTTTGTCAGCCTTGAACTTTTGTTGGTCTGACATTTTGGACAACTCTTTATATACCTTTTTATATCTCGGAGCATACCTTTCCATCCGTATACTCGCCTAATTCTGTCATGGGTTTTCCAGAATCCCTGATGTCCACCTAGGGCTGAATCATGAAAACCTTTTAACATAGCCTGGATATCTTTTTTATCCTCTAGCCATTCCACATTATTGGCTGTTTGTTCATTGGCATCGAAACCTGCATTGCTAACATCTCTTGTAGCATCAATTTTATCCCCTTGAATTCTCTCGGCCTTCTCCTTATCCGACCGTGCTTTGGCCATCGTTTGCACTACTGATACCTTCTGTACCTGCGGTACTCTGCTGCATGCGTCCGCATTCAGATTCTTTTTGCCAGGTTTTTATATGATTTCAAATTCATACTCAGACAATTTGTGTCTGAACCTGGCTAGCCTAGACGTTTGGTCTTTCAAATTGGCTATGCCTCTCAACGGCTGGTGATCAGTGTATATTTTAAATGGGCGTCCTAACAGATATGCCCTAAAATTCTTCGTAGCCCATACTATAGCTAGAAATTCCTTTTCTATTGTGGAGTATCTCTTCTCCGTGTCGCTAAGCGCTCTGCTTGCGAATGCTATTGGTTGGTCATTACCGACTTCCCCTTGTGACAATACTGCCCCTAATGTTTCATTGCTAGCATCAGTGGTCAACTAAAAAGTTTGCTCAAAGTCGGGGTACTCCAAAATTGGTGGCGAGCTAATTATTTCTTTTAGCCTCTCGAATGCTTGCTGACATCTCTCTGTCCATTCGAACTTTGATTCTTTTCGTAGCAACTTATTAATGGGCAAAGCAATTCCGGCTAGTCCTTCTACGAACTTCCTATAATTGTTCCCTAGTCCTAGGAATGCTTGCACTTCCGTTCTGTTTCTCGGAATCGCTAAATTTTTAACGCATTCCACCTTCTGCGGATCAGGTAGTGCTCCTGCTTCTGAGCAACGTGGCCTAAATAAACCACCTCTCTTCGCAAAAATTGACACTTCTCCGTGTTCAATTTCAAATTGTGTTCTCGTAATTTCTGGAGCACCTTGCACAAGCGTTGCGAATGCTGGTGCAAGTTCTTCTCATAAATTACAATATCATCCAGATACATAAAACAATCTAACCCTTGCAAGCCTGTTAGCACATGATTCATTAGCCGTTGGACGGTAGCCGGTCCTCCTGTTTATCCAAACGGCATTCTATTAAACTCATAATGCCCTAAACCGGTGCTGAACGCAGTTTTCTGCTTATCTTGGGTATCCACCAGAACTTGGTGGTAGCCACTCGCTAAATCAAGTGTAGAAAAATTTGTACTATGCCCCAATTGATCCAGAATTTCTTCTATCCTTGGAATTGGGAACACTTGCTTGATAGTGGCGTCGTTCAATTTCCTAAAATCGACGACCATTCTCCACTTTTTCGACCCTGAGCACCTCCCTTCTTTGGTACCAAAATTATTGGTGAGTTCCAAGGCGAGATACTTGGTGAAATTATGTTATCCTTTAACATTCCTTCCACTTGCCTATTTACCTCATCTTTGCGAGCTTGTGGCAATCTGTATTGCTTCTGGTTTATTGGCGGTTGATTCACTCTAGTAGGTATTTCATGCTCTACCTCTGGTGTATATGTCAACTGGTCTTCTTCCAGCAAAAATATGTCATGGAATGACGTACAAATGGCCTCTATTGATGCCTTTTCTTCTAAATTTACGCTTGGGTCTAACTTCAGTGATTCTAGCACCCTCTCCATTCTCTTCCTTATATCTACCTGCTTAATATGATTAACCGATCTATGATTCGGTTCTTTAAAATTATCATCAAATCTTCATCCATCAGGTAGTCCTTTTCTGATGCGTTGAGTACACAAGCGTACACCTTACCCTTGTCAACGTGCGTTATGGTTTCTCCCATATATACGCCGTCCGCTAGCTGCTGCTTGTGCAAAACAAGAGTCCTCAGTTTCGTGTTTACACGCATAGTAACTACTCTAGTTGACCTTGCGTTCACTACCTCCATACAATTTTTAACCCTATTCACGGTTCCTTCCTGCCATTACTTTATTGGGAGAGTAAGGATTCTATTCCTATTATCATCATAAAATGATAACTGCTTGTCTAGCGCATCCAGTATGGTACGGCCCCAGAGATTATCGCGACCAATTATCCCATCGGCCGGGATACCTTCCCTATCCAATTTGACTGCGTGCACTCTAAAACTCATGCCCTTAACTTCACTGTGCCCTATTCTGAGTGTCCTGTTGCATCCTCCGAACGCTCGATTAAGCGTTCTTACATCCTTTGGGCTAACAACTAGTCCTTTCCGTAAAACACTAGATTTTACGAGGCTAGTGTCCGCCCCTGAGTCTACCAAAGCACTAGCTTTCCACTAGCTGCCTCATTGCAGGGTATCTCGATAAAAGCATCTCCTATCCTGCTCACAACGAAACAACGCCCTTTGATCCCAAAAGGGACGCGTATCTACTTCCTAACTCTCCAAATTGTTTTCTCCTCCACAGTTATCCCTTACAATCGTATACTCCCTCAAAATTACCGTGAATATCTTGACTATACATCCTCGTACCACGTACGCGGCGATTGGCCTATAGTCTCTAACCTTATTGAAACTTAATCTAAGTACTAGAATCATCACAGTTACCCAAATCAATACGCAATCAAAAATGTTTTCCCGGAGAGACTCTTGCTCCTCCGTCTCTTGAACCATTGTTCTTACGTTTCTCGGTACGTGGTATTGGAGAGCCTCTTGCTCCTCCTTTTCCTGGACTGTAATTCCTACATTACCAGTCACACGTACCTCCGGCCTAACTGTCACTTCCTTTCTTTTGGCTTTCCAGTCTACTGGCGTCGACTGGGCCGCTGGAAGTTTCCCTGGTTCCTTTGTTGGAACTGCCTATCCCTGCATTCCGCTGCCCGATGTCCCATTCGTCCACATGAGAAGCATTTCAACCCCTGTTGGGTGTTGCCTACCCTTTGTTCACCTCAAGATTTATAATTTGGTCGCTGCTGACCACTCCCAGTGTTGAAAGGATTCCTTTCGTGGTTAATTCCTTCCGTTGAATTAACTCGGGGACTACTACCCCTGCTGTCCCTTAAGGGTGGATCCGGGCGCCTCGTACCTTGCTGCCTTCTACTTTGATCCCATTTATTGTCTATTTGGCACTGTCTGCTTGCCTCATGACCATATATTTGGCAATCCATACAATAGGGCGTATTTTTGCGTGTAATGCACTCATCCCTTGTATGACCTGGCTTATGGCAAAACGAGCATGTGGGTGCCCTCTGTACAAACTCCCTGTGCGGATTTCTCTGATTTACGGCTCTGCCTGGCAAAGGCGCGTATATCTTCCCCTGCCAGCTGTTTCCCGATTCGAATTTCTTGGGATATGTCCTCCAGAGTTCTCTCCTTTAAATAGGTTCTCTTTAAAAGACCGTAAAGCTCGTTCACACTAGCGAATTGCTTTGGCAGCACAAGGTTGTACGCATCTCCAAATAGCCTTTGCTTAATACCGTCGAAGAAATCCTGTAACTCATCAGGGCTTATGTTCCGCTTTGCAAGCTCACAACCTTGAATGAACCTATTGAGTTCTGACCTTAAATCATCTGAAACAGCCCCAGTAAATACAGGTACTAACCTGGACACAGTCTTTGTAATCTCCAATATACCCATTTTGCTTATTCTTGTTTTACTTATGACCGGTAAAACTTGAGCGTTATCCTTTTGGGTGGTTTCCAAATTCACTCCCCTTGGATCTGAAATGTACTTTACTGGCGACGGACTCAAACTTATTATTCTTCGACCGTTTGCCCGTACAGGCGAAATATTGTCCACTGCATTGGGACTTTGCAGCTCTGCTTCTGGCACGTTTGACTTATAAACCTGATTTTTATTATCTATTGAACTTCCTGGGGAAAATGGCTCGACACCGATTTCCGATGCGTCAAATAAAAATTCCGCTTCACTCTCTTCACTCAATACTAATCTAGGCTTTACCACACGACCTATCCCTTCCGGAGGTAAATACTTCGGCCAGCGAACTTCTGGTGGCAAAGCTAGTACTGTCTGCGTTTGTATTTGAGAGGTTGAAGCCGATCTTACTCTTGCTGGCTTAGCAGTTGCCCCGATTCTCTTAAGCTCCAAATTTTCCCTCTCCAGATGCCATGCGGCTTCCTCAGTTTCCCGGAGTTGCCTAGAAAGTAGTCTAGTTTTATTCTCGACAAATTCCGTATTTATCTTCAATTCTTCTGTATCCTTGAAGACTTGGAAAAATTTTTCCTCCGTCCGACTCTGAATAGTCGCTAACTCTTGGTCTGCTGCTTCCAAAGTTGACAAGTTTCCACCGTCTCTCGCTAATCTCCAGAGTACCTGGGCTTTACTCTTGCTGGTTGCCGCTTCTAATTGTTCAAACAATTTTTCTGCGAATAATTTGACCTCAGTTTGTAAAGACCTAAGCTTGTCTTGAGCCTCGTCCTCCTGCGAACTAGGAATATCTTCCTGTGCTTCCAGCTCTTCTAGATCCAATCTGAATTTGGTCAACTTGACCCGTGTCAACCCGTTGACATGTAACGGGTAATCCTTGGTGAAGTACTCCACAAAAGTTCTTAAACTTTAAAAACTCCTCGTTGTTATTATTGAATGTATTCAACAAGGCTTCCAAATCCGCTATGCGCTTACGGTAGTACGCGCAATTTTTCCTTGCCTTGCTATCCTTCCTACAATTCCTGATTCTCCTTTGGATTGCCTCACTCTGCCTCTTTTGCTCTTCTACCAATATTTTCGCCTCTCCTGGTGCTTCCATAGACTGAATTAATCTTTACTTTCAACCCAAACTCCAAAAACCAAGTGTTACAGTATCCTAATTTTAAAAAATCACTTGAAAATTCCCTTAAATAATCCAATATGACTACCAAAAATTCAATTAGTCCCCAAATACACGCATAGCAGTATACCAAATTACTGTTTATTCATAATTTCATTTACTTTATTCCACAAAAGTACTACCAGAAAATTTTTACACCCAAAAAAGCATTTTACCGCAGAATTATACGCATATTCATTTCCGAACAACGCTCTGTTGAGCTGTTTCCCTTTTCCGTGCGAAATATTGGTTCATTATTGCCGCGCATTTGTAGTTTCGGAACTACACAAACTTTGATGCGACAACATGTGTTGACGGCACCTCTTGAAATATTTTCACCTAATACCCTAACTCAAATGCCAAAAATTTAAAACAACCATTTAAATTATTGCACATGCCTCCACAATGTATTTATTAACTCAATTCATAACCAAATAGGAATGTATTTACCAAATAAAAACATAAATAAATTAATTGACTCGTTTTATCAAACAATACAATTCAACGATCACTTCGATTTTACTTACAATAAAACTCTTAAAGCTAATTATAAAATTTAACCTCCGCTTGTTCTAGCCTGAACATTTCCTGCCACAATCTATTGGCTTCGCTCTACGGCAGAGGAGCTTCCTGATCCGCCTGTTCTGCCAGAAACTTCCACAGAAATGCCAGCCGCTTTCTCTCCTGTGCTGCTTTTCCACCACGTCTATGCCAATAAGGGTGTGTGCGCGGAACCTTTGAAATGGGCCTCAGATCAATCCTTCGACCTTCTGCAACCGTTACGCATTTGGTACTCTGGTCATTTATTTCCTGATATTCAAAGAAAATAAATATCCAATTTTACTATATGAATCGAAATTTAAATTATCCTAACCGCAGCCACGAAACACGCTGCCAAACAAATTCTCGCGACGCCCCCAAAAAGTGAACCTAACTTTATTCCGGTACTTGACACGGACAAGAGAATAAAACTTTAGTCCCGCGCAAACGAACATAAGGAACACCATCCCCTATTATGAATGCATGAACCCTATACTGTGGCACGTTCTTTCCGAACCAAACCAACCGGTATGCACAAGTTCGCAATACAATAGGGATTAGCGAGGAAATTTGTTTCCTTTAAAATCACTTTACAGATTTCACACCCCCCAAAAATGCTGAAATAAACAGTAAGTAAAAATATGAACCTAATCTTAGTGGAACAACCCTATACAACCTGACTATAAAAAAAAATTTTCTTTTGGATCGACCTATTCTCACCTAACCGCAGCGGCTATTCAGCCCCGATGCTGCTTCTTCTGCATGACCGGCGCAAAAGCGCCCACACGGCCACCGAAGAATCGTCGACAAAATTCACTTAGATACTAAAATGTCCTACTTAAGCATACTCACCATTTTTGTTCCCTCCATTTAACTCCTTTGAGATGGTTTTCCTAATGGTTTCCTGTTGGTGGATTCCCGCGTAGGAGTGCGCATTTCCTGGCACTCGACGTTGGATCCTACCGGCTGCGCCAAAATGTAAGGGTTGGTGTCCTTGGTTGTTTGACGGGGGACGTCCTGTCGTGGTTCGCTGGGCGCTTAGCTGAAAACTTTAAAGCCCTATTGTTTTTAAATGAAACCAAAGACACTTTTCACTTTAAGATCAAAATCACAAGAAAATTTATTCTTACAAAAACTAAATCTTATATACTATTTCTTTACACCTATCTTAGTCTGTGAACTGACCTTTCTGGTGTTCCAGCTCCGCACCTGCTAATTGGTGTCAGTTGGTCAAGCCAACTGACCTACTACAAAAGTGGCGACGGTGCATTACGCTGCCCTCGTCGACTCGACTACGGAACTGTAATACCCTAAAAGTTTACATAGTAACATTACACAAACCATTTAAGCTTAAAATACTTAGACCCTAAAAGTATGTCTTACTGTTAAACAATTTTAGCACATGCTAATCCCACAGAGTGTGGCATCTATTAGGAGTCGATGCTGTGAGTCAACTACACGTAGGTAGCTTGGTTCTAACTCACAACAGCGTTCTAAACGGAGTTTGCTTCGTTGATACATGTACCGTATTATTGTGTACATGCATTGCAGTGGTCAACAATTGATCCCAATTCGAGCCGTCTTCCTTTGGCAAAACTGCGCAAGTACTCGGCCAGAGGTCGATGACTACGTTCCAATGAGCCATTCGCCTGTGGATGATATGGTGTTATATGCAATTTCTTGATTCCCAGCATTTTACACGTTTCTGAGAATATATTTGATACAAAATTCGAACCATTGTCGGTTATCAAAACCTTAGGTATGTTGTACCGTGCTATAATCTCATCAAATAATGCCTTGGCCACCGTACTTGCTTCAGCATCGGGTATAGCCACGCACGCCATATACTTTGAGAAATCGGCTTGGAACGTCAAAATGTATTTATTTCACGAAACTGTCTCACGTAAAATACCTACAATATCCATATGAACTTTATCAAATGGCTGTTTTGGTGTGTCAGTTAACACCATTGGCATCTTTGTTAGCCTTGAACTTTTGTTGGTCTGACATTTCGGGCAACTCCTTATACACTTTTTATATCTCGGAGCATACCTTTCCATCCGTATACTCGCCTAATTCTGTCATGGGTTTTCCAGAATCCCTGGTGTCTACCTAAAGGTGAATCATGGAAACCCTTTAACACAGCCTGGATATCCTTTTTGTCCTCCAGCCATTCCACATTACTGGATTTTCGTTTATTGGCATCGAAACCCGCATTGCTAACATCTCTTGTAGCATCAATTTTATCTTCTTGCATTCTCTCGGCCTTCTCCTTATCTGACCGTGCTTTGGCCCTCGTTTGCACTACTGATAACTTCTGTGCCTGCGGTACTCTGCTGAGTACGTCCGAATTCAGATTCTTTTTCCCAGGATTGTATATGATTTCAAAATGATACTCAGAAAATTTGTGTCTGAACCTGGCTAGCCTAGACGTTTGGTCTTTCAAATTGGCTATGCCTCTCAACGGCTGGTGATCAGTATATATTTTAAATGGGCGTCCTAGCAGATATGCCCTAAAATTCTTCATAGCCCACACTATGGCTAGCAATTCCTTCTCTATTGTGGAGTATCTTTTCTCCGTATCACTAAACGCCCTGCTGGCGAATGCTATTGGTCGGTCATTACCGACTTCCCCTTGTGACAATACTGCCCCTAAGGCTTCATTGCTAGCATCAGTGGTCAAAAAAAAAGTTTGCTCAAAGTCGGGGTACGCCAAAATCGGTGGTGAGCTAATTATTTCTTTTAGCCTCTCGAATGCTTGCTGACATCTCTCTGTCCATTCGAACTTTGATTCTTTTCGTAGCAACTTATTCACTGGCAATGCAATTCCGGCTAGTCCTTCCACGAACTTTCTGTAATAGTTCAGTAGTCCTAGGAATGCTTGCACTTCCTTTCTATTTCTCGGAATCGCTAAATTTCTAACGCATTCCACCTTCTGCAGGTCAGGCAGTGCTCCTGCCTCTGAACTACGATGGCCTAGATAAACCGCCTGTCTTCGTAAAAATTGACACTTCTCCGTGTTCAATTTCAAATTGTGTTCTCGAAATTTCTGGAGCAACTTGCACAAGCGTTGCGAATGCTGCTGCAAGTTCTTCCCATAAATTACAATACCGTCCAGATACATAAAACAATCTATCCCTTGCAAGCCTGTTAGCACATGGTTCATTAACCGTTGGAAGGTAGCCGGTGCTCCTGGTAATTCAAACGGCATTTTGTTAAACTCATAATGCAATAAACTGGTGCTGACCGCGGTTTTCTGTTTATCTTGAGTATCCACCAGAACTTGGTGGTAGCCACTCGCTAAATCAAGTGTAGAAAAGTATCTACTGTGTCCCAATTGATCCAAAATTTCTTCTATCCTTGGTATCGGGAACACCTGCTTGATAGTGGCGTCGTTCAATTTCCTAAAATCGACGACTATTCGCCACTACTTCTGACCCTGAGCACCACCCTTCTTTGTTACAAAAATTATTTGTGAGTTCCAAGGCGAGATACTCGGTGAAATTATGTTATCCTTTAACATTCCTTCCACTTGCCTATTTACCTCATCTTTGTGAGCTTGTGGCAATCTGTATTGCTTCTGGTTTATTGGCGGCTGATCCACCCTAGTAGGTATTTCATGCTCTACCTCTGGTGTATACGTCAACTGGTCTCCTTCCAGCAAAAATATGTCATAGAATGACGTACAAATGGCTCCTATTGATGCCGTCTCTTCTAAATTTTCGCTTGGGTCTAACTTCAGTGATTCTAGCACCCTCTCCATCCTTTTTCTTACATCTACCTGCTTAATTTGATTAACCGACCTATAATTCGGTTCTTTAAATTTATCGTAGCTATTGAACTTAGGCCTAAAATCCTCATCTTTCAGGAAGTCCTTTTCTGATGCGTTGAGTACACAAGCGTACACCTTACCCTTGTCAACGTGCGTTAATGTCTCTCCCAAATATATGCCCCCCGCTAGCTGCTGCTTGTGCAAAACAACAGTCCAAAGTTTCGTATTTACATGCATAGTAAGTACTCTGGTCGCCCTTGCGTTTACTACTGTAGTGCATGAGCACTATTGCGCACAAACGTAGTGTAGCACAAAGTCTACCTACGCAAACTACACATCCAAACCATACCAATACATAAGACACACCCATCCATATGACACTTGACATGTGCAGTGTAATTAGAATCCTGGCGTGCGGTCATTGGTGAATTGGTTTGTTTTACAATTGAGTGGAATTTGAGTTAGACTTAAGCGAAAGGGATTAGAAATAAACAATTAAATTAATCGAGATTTGTTATCGAGTTTGTAACTCAAATAAACCATATAAAAACCCTGCTCGGGAATTAAACTAATCAGTTTCCAACTGGCAACTCAACACATTGCATTTTTCTTGCAAAGAGCCTTTCTTCGGCTTCAGCCTTTCTTCGGCTCAAATTAGTAATTTGCTCAATGGCGTCTTGCCGAGCAACGCTATAATATATAATATTTATCATATATTTCTCGCACACAATATACGTGCATTACACCACCTCCATACCACACTTCTTAACCCTACTCACGGTTCCTGCCTGCCATGACTTTAATGGAAGAGTGAGGATTATATTCTTATTATTATCATAAAATGATAACTGCTTCTCGAGCGCATCCAGTATGGTGCGGCCCCAAAGATTATCGCGGCCAATTATCCCATCATCCGGGATACCTTTCCTATCCACTTCCACTGCGTGCACTCTAAAACTCATGCCCTTAACTTCACTGTGCCCTATTCTGAGCGACCCCAATGTCCTGATGCACCTTCCAAACGATCCGTTAAGCATTCCTATGTCCATTTGATTAATATCTAGCCCTTTCCGTAAAACACTAGATTTTACGAGGCTAGTGTCCGCCCCTGAATCTACCAAAAGCACTAGCTTTCCACAAGCTGCTTCCTTGTAGGGTATTTCGATGAAGGCATCACCTATCCTGCTCATAACGAAACAATGTCCTTTTGTTCCCAACAAGGACGTGTATCCACTTCCTAACTCTTCGTGATATTGGAGAGCCTCTTGCTCCTCCTTCTCCTGGACTGTAGTTTCTACATTACTACTCACACGTACTTCCGGCCTAATTATTACTTCCTTTCTTTGGCTTTCCAGTCTACTGGCCTCGACTGGGCCGCTGGAAGTTTTCCTGGTTCCTTTGTTGGGATTGCCTTTCCCTGCATTCCATTGCTCGTTGTCCCATTCGCCCACATGAGAAGCATCTCAACCCCTGTTTGGTGTTGCTTATCCTTTGTTCACTTCTGGAATTCCAATTTGGTCGCTGCTGACCACTCCCAGTTTTGAAAGGATTTCTTCCTTGGATAATTCCTTCCGTTGAATTAACTCGGGTACTACTGAAGTTACCCCTGCTGTCCAACAAGGGTGGATCCGGGCGCCTCGTAGCTGGCTGCCTTCTACTCTGATTCCATTCTGTGTCTCCTTGGCACTGTCTACTTGCCTCATGATCATATGTTTAGCACTCCATACAGTAGGGCGTGTTTTTGCGTGTAATGCACTCATCCCTTGTATGACCTTGCTTACGGTAGAACGAACATATGGGTGCCCTCTGTACAAACGCTCTGTACGGATTTCTCGGATTCGCGGCTCAACTGTCGAAGACACCGGGATTATACGCTCCTCTGTATATGTTTGGGACGGAATTACTTCCCTCTCTATCAATGATAGCGGCAGTTAAACTGTCCTGTCTGTTTTCAAATATATGTATCTCCCCCAAACCGGCTGTACTCCGTTCCACGAGGACTTGTGCTCTAATTGCTTCTTCTACTAATTCCTCCAGATTTCCTGTTCTGCTATTCAGCATATGAATCTTTAGAGCGGAGTTGCGGAGGCCCACTACGAAAGTTGTTACCACCGACTTGTCAACTTCGTATAATAATGCTGTATCTCCAACGCCATGGTACTTGCTTTTTATTATTTCCTGGGCCATCATCTGAAGTGACTCTAAACGCCTGGCAAAGGCACGTATGTCTTCACTTGCCAGCTGCTTCCCGATTCTTATTTCTTGGGTTATGTCCTCCAAAGTTCTCTCCTTCAAATAAGTTCTCTCTATAAGACCGTAAAGCTCGTCCACACTGGCGAATTGCTTTCGCAACACAAGGTTGTACGCGTCTCCAAATAACCTTTGCTTAACACAGTCGAAGAAGTCCTGCAACTCATCAGGGCTTATGCTTCGCTTTGCAAGCTCACAACTTTGAATGAACCTGTTAATTTCTGACCGTAAATCTTCTGAAGCTGCACCAGTAAACCCAGGTACTAGCCTGGCCACTGTCTTTGAAATCTCCTCTATACCCATTTTGCGTATTTTTGTTTTACTTATGACCGGTAAAACTTGAGCGTTATCTTTTTGGGTGGTTTCCAAATTCACTTCTCCCGGATCTGAAATGTACTTGACTAGTGACGGACTCAAACTGATTAATCTTCAACCACTTGCTCGTACAGGTGAAATACTGTCCACAGTATTGGGGATTTGCTACACTGCTACTGTTTCTGGCTCTGTTTGCGGAAATCCCTGATTTTCATTATTTACCGGACTTCCTGGAGAAAATGGCTCGACACCGATTTCAGATGCGCCAAACAAAAATTCCGCTTGCCTTTCTTCACTAAAAACTAATCTTGGCTTTACCATGCGGCTTAAATATTCCCATCTGGTGTTAAATATTCCGGCCAGTCTGTGTAAATCCAGCCGATGCTGATTTTGATCTCTCCTTTTTCGGGGAGGTCCTATTGGTAGCCCGTCCTCTTTTTAATTTCGCACACTACTTTTCCAACAGCGATGATGTTTCCTCTGTTTCCGTCAATCTCTAAGAAAGTTCCTTTATCTTATTCTCAAGATACTCCTTTTGTGCTCTCAAATCCTCTGTTTTCTTATGAAAATTGAACAACTTTTCTTCTGTCCTTTTTTGGATTTCTGTGAAGGCCTGATCTGCTACTTCTAATTGAGACACAGGTCGTCTGACGTTCGCCTATTTCCACAATTCCTGAGCTTCTTCCATGCTCGTACTTGCTTCAAACTGCTCGAATACCCTCTCGGTGAAAAGACTCACCTCCGTTCTTACTGCTCTTAACTCGTGCTGTGCATCTTGTTTACTTTCTAATGGAGAACCACTCGGTGCCTCAATCATTGCCAATTCCGACTCGAATACTTTAAGCCACGCTGACACAAAATTTTCCACATATCCATGAAAACCCGTCGCAAAATAGTTGTCGTCCCTACAGACCTCCTTGTGCGGCAGCAATTTCGCGTGGTTGCTGTTAAATTTTTCCACCAAACCTCGCAACTCTGTGATGCGTCTGTGATAGTACTTCACGATTTTGACATCCTTCCGGTCCCTCTTGAAGTTTGAAATCAACTTCTGGATCTATTTACCCACCACTTCCTGGGATTTCAGCAATTCCTTCACTTCCTTCGATAGTCCCATTGATTATGCCTAATCCAATAAATATTCCGTTGAACAACCCAATCTCAAGGAAAAATCTCCATCCATCTGTTCATCTCAAATGCCAGAACAGATGGTGTATCCCAATAAAACCCAATAGTTGTTAACACTTTTTATCAACTTATTCCAATATTTTATTCCATCTTACTTAATGATAAATACAAATTTATTAAAAAACATTCCACCATAAATTTTATCCTTATATTCTTTCTCTACTTATCTTCCATCATAAGTTCCATATCCGCTGTCTACCGGCGTCCATTAAGTCATTCCATCAATGCAAATTGGTCCTTGACTTCCTCACAGATACTCCTTGATTTCCTCTCACCATCTTTAATACTCCCAAAAATCCATAGAAAAGGCCATATGTTTGTAAAAACCGAAATTTGATTTACAGGCAAAAGTGTCTTGATTCATTCCCGGAAATTTGAATCCATATTTAAAAATAAAAACGTAACGTATGCGCCAAGTAATAATAGCATTTAAATGTTTTCAAAATCCAATTTTAATATACGAACCGAAATTTAATATAACTTAATCGGAGCCACGAAACACGCTGCCAATTGAATACTCGCAACGCCCCAAAAAATTGATCCTAACTTTATTCAAGTACTTGACACGGACAAGAGAATCAAACTCTAATCCCGCGAGACGAGCATAAAGAACACCATTCCCTATTATGAATGCATGAACCCTATAACCCTTAGTAACCCGCGAGGAAATTTGTTTCCTCTAGACTCATTTTCACACGTTTCACACCCCCCGAGATGCTGCTTCTTCTGCATGACCGGCGCAAAAGCGCCCACACGGCCACCGAAGAATCGTCGAAAAAATTCACCTAAATACTAAAATTTCCTAATATAAGCATACTCACCATTATTGCATTCGAAGACATCTCCTCTTTGAATTTGTTGCAGAATGCTTCCCTGCTACAGGATTCCTTGCCCTGGGATTCCTCCTGTAGGTCGTTTAGACCGGCTGCGCCAAAATGTTGGTGTCCTTGCTGCTCGCCGGGAGACGTCCTGTCCCGGTCCGCTGGGCGCGAAGCTGAAAACACTAAACCACTTTCCTAAAGAAGCACTGCACTATTTTCGGTTTAAAACAACAAGAAGCTTTATTCTTAAAATACTAGTTCTTATATACTATTTACAAATAAACATTACAGTCTACGTCTTGACTTTTCTGGTGTTCCAGTTACGCAATTGTTATTTGGTGTCAGTTGCTCAAGTCAACTGACCTACTACAAGTAAAAGTGTCGTCGGTGCATTCTAAATGCCCCTCGTCAGCTTGACTGCGGAACTGTGACACCCTAAAAGTTTACATCATAATTAATGCATAAATACTATTCATTTACAATATTTGCACCCTCCGGTGCTGTGAGTCAACTATGCGTAGGTAGCTTGATTCTCACTCACAATATCATTTCAGTTTTATTAAAGACAAAATTATACGTCAACTGAATAGATTTTTCTAAAGTACCATCCTTTTGTTATGAGGAATGAATCAATTGTAGCATTGTTCTATAAATCAGCCTTATTGAATGTGGCCTGTTGTGGTGTAGAGCCACGCATGTCAGTAATTCCATTTTGTTACGTACGAGTATATACACAATATTTCTAAAAAAATTTCAGAACACAGCACCTCATATTAACAGCAAGAAATTGTTTAAAATTAAGCATTTATTTCACAATTGCGAAAACAATAGTAATATGAATGGTATATAAAGGAAAAATAAAACAATATAAAATAATGTATTTTCTTTCTGTATATATGATTATAATTATCAATTAGCGGTGTGTTAAAAACATTTAAAAGATAAGAGCATTTGCATTGTTCTCATAAGAGTTTCTTTAAAGTTTACCATACTCCATTTACAAACAGCCGGTGAATCAAAATGTAAAAATTACTTTGGAAAAAAAAGAAAGTAGTATCGGGAAATTTACTGATTCTCGTGTTATCTTTTACTTTTCTTTATTTTCTTAATGAATTGTTTACGTTTCAGAGTGTATATTAATTTCTTTCATTTCATTTAAAGACTTAAATCAGCTGTGAAGACAAATTCTATTTCTTTACTTCGGCTTTGGCCATGACGATCGGCAATGAGAATGGCTATTTGAATGGGCATAGCCACTGGGACAAAGTGGAGATAAGAAAACTGCGGACACCTCTATATATATATATATATATATATATATATATATATATATATATATATATATATATATATATATATATATATATATATATATATATATATATATATATATATATATATATATATATATATATATATATATATATATATATATATATATATATATATATATATATATAGATATATATATATATATGTATATATATAAATATATATATATATATATATATATATATATATATATATATATAATATATATATATATATATAACGGGTCCGCCATCTAACGTTTTTTTTTCAACTAGTGCTTATTTCGTGAATGGTAACACTTAGCTCATGTCTGATTTGACAGATGATTAGTTTATCCTTCCGCTGAACGAATATGCTTGAACAACGCTGTGTGTATATGCTTGAACAACGCTGGGAAATATTGCAAAATTACTTTGAAAATCATGGTAATGTTGCAGAATGTGTGCGAAAATTGCGTACGGATTGAGATGAAGCTCATTTTGATCTTGGCGGGTATGTAAACAAGCAAAATTGTCGCATTTGGGGCACAGAAAACCCGCACGCATACATTGAAAAGCCGATGCACCCAAAACGAGTCACTGTTTGGTGCGGACTTTGGTCCAGAGGCATAATTGGGCCATTTTTCTTCGAAAATGAGCAAGGAGCCGTTACAGTCAATGGCGATCTTTATCGGGCCATGTTGATGAATTTTTGTTCACAAAAATTGAAGAGGAGGATATTGGCAACATTTGGTTTCAACAGGACGGCGCTACGTGCCACACAGCCGAAGCTACACTCGATGTTTTGCGCCCTGTTTTTGAAGATCGCATTATCAGCCGCAGAGCTGATGTCGTTTGGCAACTCGGAGCTGCGATTTGACACCGTTGGACTATTATTTGTGGGGTGCCCTCAAAGATAAGTGTTACGCCGACAAGCCGGAGACAATTGACGCTTTAAAGGACAATATTCGTGAAGCCATTGGTGAAATACAGCTGCACACAATCGATAATGTGCTAAAAAATTGGAGCGATCGTGTGGGCTACTGCATGCCCAGCCTAAGCAGCCAGTTGAATGAAATTATTTTCCATTATTAACCGAAAATTTTCAAATAAAAAAAGAGAAATTTGAGAAAATATCCAGTAGTTTTTTTTATAGAATTTAAAAAAAAAAGGTATTTGGCGGACCCGTTATATAGAGATGGATAGTCGGTGGACAAAAGGATACAAAAAAAGACATGCGCACATGATGGGTCCGTATCAGGTATTAACGTAAATATCAATTGTTTATTCTCAAAAATTAATACTTTCAATTGTAATTTAAGAGTGGGTACTATAGCGACTTAGCTAAAACTGCCGAAATCCAACATATTAATCCAGTAATGACGAGCCTGCATAATGAGAGCAGCCTACGATTCATAGATGACTTACTGCATTTTAGAACCGATTTGTTTAAGATTATTGATAAGGAAAAGTTTGTAAAATTCAGTTAAATGTTATTATTTTTCTTCAAATATTAAATACAAATCGAAATGATATATGTTTTTTATATAATTTAAATACGAAGGTTTATGCTTGTTTTTCTCACTGGGAAATTTAATCAAGAGAATCCTTACAATAAAGTTTATATTTTATGGCAATCAAATTTGATGTGTGTGTGCATTAGATGCGAAATATGTTTTCTTTTACAAAAATGTTATCTTTATTTGGTAAAACAAAGCAAGTTAAATTAAGTTAGTATGAATCAATTCACATTTTATTTTTTTATTTTATTAAAGCTTACATAGTAAAAACAATTATTAATTACATTGTATGCACTAAATTTCTCCTTTAACTATAAAAGTTTAATTCATTGCTTAGAAATTTCTAACTTTTATATATGTACAATGACAGAGATGTCGTTAGATATCAAGTAAGAATTAAATCTGATCGATTCGTGTAAGCAGATGATTTTATGTTTTTTGTGGAAAGATAAATTTCTATTACCAGCGAAGGTTAATGGTGAAATGTTATGGGCAATAAAGGCATATTTCTTTATTTCACTTTATATTGAGAAAAAAGGCTTTCTGGCTATAAGGAAGAAGTGAAATAAGGCAAAAATCAAAAATTTTACCTATGAGAAATAAAACCATTAGATCCTATTTCCATACAAAAAGTAAGTTGTGTATATTTTCGCGTACCAAAATTTAAATTTTTCGTTTTTCTTCATTCTTTGTTTTGATGCCATTCTATGAACACTTTCAAATAAAAATTATTTTCTTTAATACTGTACTTTGTTTATGAACTACTTAAAAGAGAGAATAGCGGGTCGGTCTATGCATTCTCTATAAGTATTATCCGCGTGATGCAAACCAACATTATTAAAACATATTCATATACACATACATATATACATACATATATACTCGTATAATGACCTTATTTCTCAATGTGAATTGAAATGAAGTAATATGGCTTTATAACATTGCATATATATATATATATATATATATATATATATATATATATATATATATATATATATATATATATATATATATATATACATATATATATATATATATATATATATATATATATATATATATATATATATATATATATATATATATATATATATATATATATATATATATATATATATATATATATATATATATATATATATATATATATATATATATATATATATATATATATATATATATATATATATATATATATATATATATATATATATATATATATATATATATATATATATATATATATATATATATATATATATATTTACGATATAACAAATAAATTCGCAGGAACATATTTTTATCCTATGTTATATACTCGTATACGATATAACAAATATTTCTGTCTTTTATTGGCAACGCTACGTTGAGCACGCGAAACAGCCAAATTGGTGACCCCGACGTGATTTAAGCACGCATTCGCCCCACCCAGAGGGGTGCGATATAACCAGTACACGACGCACATGTTGCTCCAATCGCCAACGGCCTCAGGACCGGCGCCGCCGGCAGCACCGAAGCAGCCTCCGACTCAAGCAACGTACGCTACGCACCAGCAGCTACAACCACCGCACGTGCATGCGCACGCACAGCTGACTATGCCAACGCCATAGTCAGCTGTAGTGCCGACTGATACCGACACACCCGCCGCCATACCGTGCAGGGGAACCTGGGGGACACGCCTCCTTTTCGTCGCCGCCCGGATCGAGGCGGTGAACAGCTGCCGGCTCCCACCTTTCTGGAGGAGTAACCCGGCGCTAGACCCGGAGACTATTTCCGATGTTGCGGATGTACTCCGCACAGTGCCGCCCGTGGGCAAGTATGAGGTGCTGAAGGCGGCAATATTAAATCACCTCACCGACTCGGTGGATCGACAGCTCCACAGACTACTCACCCAACTCGAGCTGGGGGACAGGAAGCCGTCCCAACTCCTGCGACAGATGCGCTCCCTAGTAGTGGCTCGACCTGATCCCGCCGTCAACGCGACGGCTACTCAAAATCCTGAAAGGCACCAGTCTGGAGGATCTCGCAGAGGCAGCTGACGAGCTGGTCGACAACGGACCTACAGTGGCAGCTACGTCACCTCCACTCTCGTCTCCGAGACCCCGCTCTCCACTCGCGAACAGATCGTCGCACGATTCAACGGGTAACTCCGTGCACGCAGAGCTTGCCGCTCTGCGCCAGTCATGGGCACAGCTCGTGGCACTAACGCGGGAGAATCAGGAGCTGCTGCGTAAAATAACGCCCCCACTTCATAGGGGTCGCGCTGAAACCCGCAGCCCCAGCCGACATCGAGATCGCTCTACAGCGCCTGGCTAATGTTGGTACCACCTGAAGTACGGGGCGACAGCACAGCAGTGCCGACCACCGTGTATCTTTAACTAGCGCTGCCGACGCGGACTTGGGCGAACGACGCCGGCCGACCACCAACCGAAAAACGCCTACACGTAATGGATCGAACGACATCCACTCGCTTTCTCGTGGACTCGGGTTCAGTGGTCTCCTTACTGCCGAGGGGAACGGTCGCCCGCAAACTACAGCGAAACAGCCTCACGCTGTATGCCGCCAACTCGTCGCCGATAGCCACATACGGGCAGCTCACGCTGAAGCTGAACCTCGCCCTGCGTCGGGATTTTACTTCGGCGTTCACTGTGGCCGATGTGCAAACTGCCATTCTCGGGGCGGACTTTCTGGCATACTATGGGCTCCTGGTAGACTTGAGGGGACGACGCATCGTAGATCTCCTTACCAATATCGCGGCAACGGGCCGCATGAACTCGGCTCGAATCTACGGCATCTCCACAGTGGCTCGCATTGATGCACCTGTGGGACCACACGGCGACCGGTATAGAGAGCTCGTCCAGCGCTTCCTGCAACTCGCTTCACCAGCAGGGGTCATGGCCACTGTACCAGACTTGCCGGTACAACACTTCGTCGTCACGGAGGGCCCTCCCGTTTTCGAGCGCCCCCGTAGACTCGTCGGTGAACGACTCGCTGCTGCCAAAGAAGAGTTCGCTGACCTCCTCGACAAGGGGGTGGTACGCCCATCATCGAGCCCATGGGCCAGTCCGCTACACATGGTACCAAAGCCGAATGGAAGCTGGCGACTACCGCCGCCTCAACGCGTGTACCTTGCCAGACCGATATCCTCTACCGATCATCGAGGACCTGATCCAGGAGAGCCGGGGAAAAGTATTCTCTGTAATCGATCTGCAGAAAGCCTTCTACCAAATCCCGGTTGCCAAAGCTGACATCCCGAAAACGGAAGTCACAACACCTTTCGGCCTCTTTGAGTTCGTGGGTATGCCATTAGGCCTGCGTAACTCCGCGCAAACGCTTCAGCGGGTAATTAATCACCTACTGAGGAAACTCCCCTTCGTGAAGGGTAACGTAGACGACCTGCTCATCGCATCCGAGACGCATGACGAGCACCTGCATCATTTGAGCCAATTGTTGGAGACGCTGAGAGCGGCGAACCTACGCATCAACTTGGACAAATGCCAACTCGGTGCCCAGGAAGTTACATTCGCTGGGTATCGAGTCTCGAAAGAGGGGTTTAGGCCCCCGCGCCCAAAGATCGAGGCGATCGACGCCTTTCCAAGCCCGACAGACTCTACCCAGCTGAGACGTTTTCTGGGTATGGTTAATTACTACCGCAGGTGTATACCGCACGCCTCGGAACTACAGGCCCCGCTCAACGAGCTTCTGAGAAACCTAACGAAGAAGAAGTCGGCGATTAGCTTTACGACGCAAACGGAGCAGGCATTCCAGCAGTGCAAGGCGAGTATCGCAGCAGCTGCAGATTCAGCCTTCCTCTCGCCTACCGCGCCAATAGCTCTCTACACCGACGCATGGAGCACCGCCATCGGAGCGGCACTCAACCAAGAGCAACCCGATGGGACCTGGAAGCCTCTGGGGTTCTTCTCTAGGAAGCTCAGTCCCCCAGAAACTCGCTACAGCGCCTACGACAGGGAGTTGCTCGCGGTGTATGCCGCAGTCAGGCACTTCAGGAGGATCCTGGAGGCACACGCCTTCACAATCCACACGGACCACTAGCCGCCCGCCTACGCCGCACAACAACGCTCGGACAAGGCAACGCCGAGGCAGAGCCGACACCTGGACTACATCCTCCAATTCAACACACGATTTGTGTACGTTCCCGGGGGAGAAATCGTTGTAGCAGACGCACTTTCGCGAACCTGTACCGTCTCGATGCCTTCCATCCTCGACGAAGCCACTATCAGCCTGGAGCAAGCCTCTGACGTAGAGCTGCCTCACCTGCTGGAGAATCCGCGTATCCAACTGGATCGTCTCGCTTTCAACAACAGCGAGATCTACTGTCTGGTTACCGATGGGGCGACACGGCCCTATTTGCCATCCAACCTGCGTCGAACGGCGTTTGGCATCGTACACAGATCATCCCACCCGAGTCGAACAACGGCGAAACATCTGGTGGCCAAATACTTCTGGCCAAGCATGCGCAAGGACGCGCTCCGCTGGGCCCGTGAATGCCAACCATGCCAACGCGCGAAGGTCCATCGCCACAACCGCGCCGAGTTGCAAAGCTTCGGGGAGACAGATGACAGGTTCTGCCACGTTCATGTTGACCTGATCAAGCTACCGCTGGTGAGAGGACTGTCGCACTGCCTGACCATCATCGACCGCTTTTCCCGATGGCCGGTGGCTGTCCCACTCCCGGACATTCGAGCTGTGACCGTCGCACGAGCGTTCTTCCACTGTTGGGTCTGCACTTTCGGCACGCCACTCACCATCACCTCCGACCAGGGGGGTCAATTCGAGGGGGAGCTATTCACGGCTCTCGCGAAAATGACGGGTGCTAACCATGTTCACACAACGCTCTACCACCCACAATCAAACGGCATGGTGGAGAGACTACACCGCACACTAAAAGCGGCCTTGATGTGCAGTCCAGATACACCATAGCCAGACGCCTTGCCGACAGTGCTATTGGGGCTGCGGACGGCGTACAAAGAGGACCTCAAACCAACTCCAGCCGAGATGCTCTTCGGCACCCAACTACGCCTGCCGGGGGAATTCTTCGGACAACAAAACGACCCTACCGCCCAACCGGTTTTCATCGAGCAGTTGCGCAAGCTGGTAAAAGCGATCAAGCCAGTACCAGCAACCAACCACTCGAGACAGAAGCCGTTCGTCTTCAAAGAATTGCGCACCTGCACGCACGTATTCTGCAAGCTGGACAAAATCCGGAGGCCACTCGAGCCGCCATATACGGGCCCCCACAAGGTAATTCGCCGGGTCAATGACAAGAGCTTCATCATCGACTTGAACGGCGTCGAGAAAGCCATCTCTACGGACTGCTTGAAGTCGGCCCACCTCGAAATGAGTGACTCAACATCGTCGCCATCGCTGCAGGCATCCCGATCATCAGCGTCATCCCAATCATCATCGCCATCCCGATCGTCATCGCCGCAATCGTCGTCATCGTCAGCGACAAACGACCCGCTAGCGATCCATCCAAGGAGTCATCTGAGGAGTCAACCACCGCCCCGCTCAGGGGACCAACCTACACCACAGCCGGGGAGTCGACCGACGAAACGGGTATCGTTCTCCGCGCCTCCTGCGCCGATCACTGGGGGAGGAATACCTGTGGCGACACCACTACCCCCACCCAGTTGTCGGGTACGCCAACGCAAGCAGGCGTTAGTTCCGCGCGCCATCTATTAACACGCTGTCGCTGTCGCACAGCGTGTTTATGGGTAAACCGGAACTAGCCTGTGTTGGCTGCTGAACAACACACTTCGTGTTTCCGGCTTTTCCATTTTTTCTTTCCTTTTTGATATATATATATATATATATATATATATATATATATATATATATATATATATATATATATATATATACATATATAAAAATGTGAAATGGAATGAAATTAATAGTTTTAATTGTCAAAAAAATTGTTATAGAAAAATAGTTTATTGTAATGCCACTGTATTGACGTTGTTTTTCGTTTCCCTTATTGGTATATATATAAATAAATTTTGCGGCTTCCCAACTCTTGAGGAGGCCACAGACAATTGCCGTGTGAAACGGATTTTCCAAGTCTAAACCGAAAAATCTCATCGTTTGACCTTGCGACTTGTTGATCGTTATGGCGAATGCTAAGCGAATTGGGAATTGCAATCGTTTGAATTGAATGGGGGCATATGTTGGAATCATTGGTATACGTGGGAGTAGAACGTGTTCTCCTTTAAATTTTCCGGTGATAATGGTTGCCTCGTTGACGTTGCCCATATCTTTTTTTATAACCAATCTGGTACCGTTGCATAATCGAGGTGCGTTTAGGTTTCTTTATAGAAAAATTGGTGAACCAATTTTTAAATTCAGTATATGTGGCGATAGTCCTGGCAAGTCCAATGAATTTAAAAACTCTGTTGGATAATCGACGGATTTAAAAGAAAGCAAGTCGATAGGAAGCATGTCCTAGATTTTGATATTGATTGCATCGACATCTATATTTTTGGCTGCCAATATTGCACTTCCGCTTAGCCAATTATGATTGTTGTAATTGTCTTGTAAATTTGGAAAAACTTTGGCTTTCAAATAGTCTCTGGATGTTATATGATTACAGAAATCTTCTGGTAATATGAGTGTTTGACTTAAGGGATGAACATTCATAGTTCCATTGCCAATTTTCAATAAATGAGCAGATAATAGGGCTTCTGATGGATCGTTTAATATTTGTTGTCAATTTCAATTTATGCACGCTGCGCCATAAAAAGGATGATTTCAAGCTTGCATTAATTTCATTAGCGTATGTTGAATGTGGAATACCAGGTAGAGTTTGCCTGAAATCGCCTGACAACAAAACCAAAGCTTTAACAGAAAGAAATTGTTTAAAACTAAGCATTTATTTCACAATTGCGGAAGCAATAGTATTATAAATGGTATATAAAAGAAAAAGAGAACTATATAAAATAATAATAAATTTTCTTTCTGTATATATGATTATAATTATCAATTAGCGGTGTGTTAAAAATATTTATCGTATAAAAGATATGAGCATTTGCATTGTTCTCATAAAAGTTTCTTTAAAATTTACGATACACCATTTACAAACAGCTGGTGAATCAAAATGTAATAATTACTTTGGAAAAAAAAAAATGTAGAATCGGGAAATTTACAGATTCTCGTGTTATCTTTTACTTTTCTTTATTTTCTTAATGAATTGTTTACGTTACAGAGTGTATATTAATTTCTTTCATTTCATTTAAACACTTAAATCAGCCGTGAAGACAAATCCTATTTCTTTACTTCGGCTTTGGCCATGACGATCGGCAATGAGAATGGCTATTTGAATGGGCACTGGGACAAAGTGGAGATAAGAAAACTACGGACAACTCTATTATATATATATATTATATATATATATATATATATATATATATATATATATATATATAACTTTATGTAAGAATAAACTCACGCAGCCATTAGTATAGTTAAATCCGCACATATATCTTAAATTTCCGCGAAATTGATTATTTCGCATGAAATAATGCGCTATATATTTTTATTTCTCATTGCTAAAACTTAAGCTTAATTTGTGAGCATTACTGAGACTCTTTTTTTCGAGATTTTCGTCGAGAAGTTGCGTAAGCTGGTAAAAGCAATCAAGGCAGTTCCAGCGTCGAACCACCCGAGACACTATCCATTTTTCTTCAAGGACTTCCGCATCTGCACACACGTATTCTGCAACCAGGACAAAATCCGCAGGTCACAAGAGTTTCATTATCGACTTGAACAGCGTCGAGAAAGCCATCTCTATGGACTGCATGAAGCCGGCCTTCCTAGAGGTAAATGACTCGACACAGTCTTCATCGCCGCAATCGCCGACATCACAACCGACAGCTGATCACCTGACACACCAACCGGGGAGACAACCGGCACCCAAGCTAGGGGCAAAACCGACAAAGCACGTATCGTTCTCCGCGCCTCGTGCGCCGACCACTGGGGGAGGAGTACCTGTGTCGACATCATTACCACCACCTAGTTGTCGGGTGCGGCGCCACAAGCAGGTGCGCACATTGTGTTCATGGCAAACGGAACTAGCCTGTGTGGGCTACCGAATGTCAGACATTGTGTTTCCGACGTTTCTCATTTTTTCTTTCTCTCTCAACGCGGCGCTGAAGCCGGACAGACGCTTAGGACCGTATCTCTTCGAATCTGAGGAATCCTATTTCATTTTGTCTTTATAAAATCAAATTTAAATGTATTTTATTATATTTTCTATTGTTTAATATTGGCAACACGATCACTGAGCAAAAAGCCAAATATATATATATAAAATATGTCTTACCCCTGGCCCACACGTGCCAGCGTAAGTTCGAAAAACTCAATACATTCAAAGTTTTTCACCAATACACATTTCACAATTCACATTTGTTATTGGCAGCACTACTGGCAACGAAATTTGAGAGACAGTAAATATTTGAAACATGCGGCAAGTAAATGTCAAATTCATTCTAAATAATTGTCGTTAACTTTCGTAATGGAACATAATAGAACAAAATTTATTTTAAAAAATCAATAATTTATGTGGTTCCAAAGAGCTTCTTTGGAACATGAACATTCCTCCCTTATAACTCTTATTAGAAGCGTTTTTAGAAAGAAGAATCTACTAAACTAACGCACCTTAAAAAAGCAGTTGCAAAACGGGTTTCAACTAAGAAAAACGCTATTGTAGGGACAAAATTTGCCTTCGATGAGATTTTATAAATGAAGTTGCACTGGCAAGTGTGGCCACCCTTATTACTAGCAGCAAAATTTCTAACTTTCAAAAATAATACATATTCATTCACTCTACTCACC
The DNA here is from genome assembly GCA_920105625.2 of Clusia tigrina. NCBI lineage: Eukaryota > Metazoa > Arthropoda > Insecta > Diptera > Clusiidae > Clusia > Clusia tigrina. The sequence goes on from OV050030.1 coordinate 318,367,759, forward strand.
ATTATCTTGTTTGATGACATCTTCTCTTTAGGGTCCTTTGAATTTGTTGCAGGATGCTTCCCTGCTTCAGGGTTCACTCTTCACAAAATGAATCACCACATACACTTTTAGTTTTAGAAAAACAAGAAGCTTTATTCTTAAAATACTAATTCTTATATACTATTACAAGAAACAATTACAGTCTACGAATTGACTTTTCTGGTGTTCCAGTTACTCAATTGTTGATTGGTGTCAGTGGCTCAAGCCAACTGACCTACTGAATGTAAAAGTCTAGTCGGTGCATTCTAAATGTCCTTCGTCAGCTTGACTGCGGAACTGTGACACCCTAAAAGTTTACATAATAATTAATACTTAAATACTATTCATTTACAATATTTGTACCCTAGAAATTTGTGCTCTGTTAATGAATTTAATTGCGTAAAGCTAACCACACCAAATGTGTAGTATCTGTTAGGAGTCGCTGCTATTAATCAACTACGCGTAGGTAACTTGATTCTAACCCACAACAACTGGCAGCTAATTACTGGTACGTATATATATATATATATATATATATATATATATATATTTATATATATATATATATATATATATATATATATATATATATATATATATATATATATATATATATATATATATATATATATGCGAGGTGTGATCAAAAGATAAGCGTCATTTTCATCTTTTCGTGAGTTACGTATGTTCGATGTTCGCATTTTTTTTTTTTTATGTTGGTACACATATCTGTTATATATGTTGGCAATACCAACCATTTTGGATTGTCAGTTTGTTTTTGGCAGATAAAAAGGTTAGTCGTGTTTTGGTGTGCTCTTCGATTTTGTACTATTCGAAAAAATCTATCAAAGAAACTGTATTCAGTTTTGTGTAAAAAATGAAATTAAATACGCAAGGACATTTGAAATGTTGACTGTGGCCTTTCGCGAGTCTACTATGAGCAGAACACAAGTTCAATTGTGGTATAACCGGTTTAAGGAAGGCCGAGAAGATGTCAATGACGATGCTCGACCTGGTCGCCCGAGCACGTCAACAACCGATGAAAGCATTGACGCAGTGAAGAAAATGATTTTGGATAATCGTCGAATCACTATCAGAGAGGTTGCTGATGATGTTGGCATATCGTTCGGCTCATGCCAAGCAATTTCTACGGATGTTTTAGGCATGAAACGTGCGGCAGCGAAGATTGTTCCAAAATTGCAAAATTTTGAGCAAAAACAACGTCACATGGACATCGCTCAGGAGCTGTTTTTGGCCAAACACAAAACCGTTATCATGCCTCAACCACCGTATTCACCGAACTTGGCCCCCGCTGACTTTTTCCTCTTTCCAAAACTGAAGACACCGATGAAAGGAAAGCGTTTTGCTACGATTGAGGAGATAAAAGAAAAATCGAAACATTAGCTGTTAGCGTTACCAAAAAAAGCGTTTCAGAATTGTTTCGCGGATTGAAAAAAATGCTGGAATAAGTGTATTATATCTGAGGGGAATTACTTTGAAGGGGACAAGATAGTTGTTGATGAATAAATAAATACTTTATTTTTTGATCACACCTCGTATATATATATATATATATATATATATATATATATATATATATATATATTCGTATATATACAATATATAAATATAACTTAATATAGTTTATCGCAGTTTTTTATCACCACTTTGTGGCAGTGGCTAATGCCTATTTAAATTGCCATTCTCACTGCCAGATGGTCATGGCCTGAGCCGAAGTAAAGAAATTACGTATGTATGTATGTCTTCACAAAGGATTTAAGTATTTAAATGATATGAAATAAATTAATATACACTCCCCAACGTAAACAATTCATGAGGAAAATAAAAATAAAAGAAAACACGAAATTCAGGAAATTTCCCAATTCTACTTCATTTTTTTTAGAAACAATAATTTTTAATTTCGGTTTTACCACGTGCTTGTGTTTGGTAAATTTAAAGAAAGTCTTATGAGAACAATGCAAATGCGCATATTATTGAAACGTCAAATGCTTTTTTATAATTATAATTATATATATAATTATTTATAATTATAATTATATATACATAACGAAAACTCTATATTATTTTACAGTACTTATTTTTCTTTTATATACCATTTTTACTACTTATGATTCTGCAATTGTAAACTATATGCTCAATTTTATATGTGTATGTATAAGTAACAAACTTGAATTACTGAGAAGCAGTGCTCTACACAGCTTGACGTCGCATTAAATTAGGCTGATTTACAGAGCAATGCATCAACTGATTTAAATCTGTTCAATTGACGTATAATTTTGTGATTCATTTAACTGAAATGCACCACAAACAAAAATAAATAAATAGATTAAATAAATTTTCGAATTGGTTACGAAAGAAAACAATAGCACTAAACGTTAAAAATACCACAAAACATTGTTTTTTACTTCCCATAATAAACATATCACCAAACAGCAATGCATAGCAACTTAACGCAAATAAATATATTAAGGCTTCATCAGCAAATTAAGTATATGATCATAAAATCTTATGCATTGCTTGTAAAAAGCGAACAAAGGCGATAAACCAAAAATATTTTCCAAATACCGCATGGAACATATATATTCAAATTTGATGCGTGTACAAATTTGCAATCATTGAAATTCAAGAGAGTAAAACAGCATTCGCTCACGAAGAGAAAAATATCAAAAAATGTACGCGATGTGCATCAATTTACAAGTTAAGAAAAGCAGTTGTTTGGTTTTAATCTGTAAATTTACTCTCTCATTTTCTCTCTCATTACAATTTTTTTGTTATACGCGAACGCCTTTCAGACAAAGATCATGATAATTTGTACAAATTTATACAAATTTTTTGTTCGCAAACAGAGCTAATGTCTAGCCAACATATTTTAGAGGTAAAACGTCTCACCCTATGAACAATTCATACTGTATCTTACTTACTCTGTAATTTCACAAATAAAACATGTACATTGTTATGAACAACTGTTGCGATCGTGGTTTTTGGAGTCTACCGTCTGTATGTTTGTTTTGCTTCTCTCCTTCTTTTCTTCCTTCCACTTGTCCGCTTTTCTAGTGAATGCGGCCAGTCAAAAACCTACCTGACGATTCTGAGGTAGAGGTGGAGCTGCCTCAGAATAGTAAAAATTCGAAAGAAACTGACCGACTTGATCGCTGGAGCGGTCAATGATGGAATAGCGGGAGCGGCCGAGGATATGGAAAATATGGTTTTAAGAGAAAAGGGAAAACAACATTTAAGGCAGTGGTAGGGAAAAAACGCTCTCTGTGCAGTTTAAAGTGTTTGGGAAGAAAGTTGTTTCCAATTTTTTTTGTTGCCACGCGCGTTTAAAATTTGCGTTTTTACTGTGGATGTATTCGGATTAATTGTTAATTGTGTTCTAGTGCGGATATTCGTTGGTGCAGGCCTGATTTTGTGTGGATAGTCTCTCGTCTCGTCGCTTGTGCCTATTATTTGTTCTGATGCATTAAAAGTGTGAACGGTTAAAAAAAAAATTTGTTTGAATTCAATTACAATTTTACATCGGAGCTAAGTTTTGATAACGGAGCAGAAAGGAGGCTGCCGTCCGCCCCCTAGAAATAAGGATAAAGCTAAGTATATCGTAGCCCGATGCAGTGTGGCGGGTTGAGGACCACGACCATTGCTGTGAGCTAGCCGCAGCCACCACAGTGCATCATACTAGTGGTGCGGTAACACATCTTAAAATTATGTGAGTTGATGTTGCACATTTTGTGGGCTGCCATGTTTGTGTAAAGTGGTGAATAAAAAACAATTGTTTTTTTACCATTTTTTGCTGGTTTAAAATCAAGAAAATATTTTATTGAAAATATTAGTTCGTATTGTAGAAAATATTATTAGTAGTGCTATAAATAGTGGATGTGTCAAGGCAAATACTCGCGCACATGAAACGCACTCAATTATATTATTTCGAAGCATTGGGTACTCTGGACCGAGAAAATATGCAAAAAATGTAAAATCCAGTATATTAAAAAGAGTATTTAATAAATACTTGAAGCCTTAATCTTCTTCTTAATCTTTTCAAACTGTTTGCTACGTGGATGGCAGTTATGCAAGATGACGTGGGAAGAAAGCATGAGATATATTCAGCCTGTATAGAAAAGCGAAAACTATTTGGAATAAAACAAAATTTTTTTAAAGTAAATCATTTTATTATTAATTTTGCAATTTCAACACCTCCAGGGGGTATGCAGTGTTGCGTTACCGAGTAAATTTTTCATTTGGATGCTCGGTTCCCCTGTAGGCCTATTACATCCATTACAATATATTTAATTATATATATTAATATTAAAATAAAGTACTAAAAAGCAATTTATATAAGTTGATTATATAAATTTAATTAAAGATTAAAACTATATAATAATATTAAAATGTAAAAGAAAAAACACAAAATAAAATATATCACAATATTAAAAAGAATTGATAACACATAAGTTATTAATACATTATATTATTTATTTCATATAAAAATTATTTACATGTATTCACACATGTATGTACATTCAATATTCCACACTGCATATACTAATGATAAAGGAAGTGACTAGAATGAGTTAGAATTGCTTTGGTAGGGTTTTGAAAAAACTGTTAATTACAGTATTGTTTTATGGCACTTCTTCGTATGCGGCATTACTGTAGTAATCTACAAATGAAGTATATTAATTCAAATATATAAAATATATATCAATATTTTAAAAAATTACTTTCCTTGTAAATCCAAGCTCCTTCAAAGCATAATTTTTACAATCAATGAATGTTAATATTACAAATGAAATGTGGTGAAATATTTGGAATTCACCTTTACGGAAAGAATTCACAGTGTTGCAATAAAGTGGATTTCTACATGAATATCAAGAAGAGTTTTACATTATTTATACTGCAAGTTTCTTGCTAACACCTTAAACCAAACTAAAAATCGACTATTATTGTTATTTTATATAGTTTATTATATAAGTGAATTCGAAAAATATACTTAAGACTAAGCTACTATAGGCTTTCGACCTAAAATTGTGTTGTTTAAATTTGATATATCATATCACATAATTTTAAGATGTTCATAACAATGTACATGTTTTCTTTGTGAAATTAGAGAGTACGTCCGATACCGCATAGATTGTCCATAGATTGAGTTGCTTTAAGCATAATGGCATGTTTCTTTTATCCTGGAAACTATGTTCGAGTCTTAATCGCGTCAATTTTGTATATATATATATATATATATATATATATATATATATATATATATATATATATAATATATATATTAATATATATATATATATATATATATATATATATATATATATGTCTCGTTGGAGAAGATTGTTCGTTTGGCGTCTTTGTTATACAACAAAAATAAAATAATTTAATATATGACTGTTTCATTTTTTACAACCAAAGCACAAGATTTTATGGTCATAAGTTTTATTTGCCTGATAAAGCAATAATTTATTGACTTACGCTAAATTGCTATGCATTGCTTTGAGGTGATGTGCTCATATGTATTAAGTAATTTTTTTAAAATATAATGCAATATTTTGTAGTGTTTTTGACGTTTAGTGCTCTTGTTTTCCTTTGTTACAAATTCGAAATTTTATTTTATTTTTGTTTTTTTGCTCATTTCAGTTTTATTAATGACAAAATTATACGTCATACAATTAATGACAAAATTATACGTTCTATAAATCAGCCTTATTATATGTGGCCTATTGCTGTGTAGAGCCACGCTTCTCAGGAATTCCATTTTCTTACATATACACACAATGGTTCTGAAATAAATTACGGAATTACCTCATATTAACAGATCGAAATTGTTTAAAATTAAGCATTTAGTTTATTACAATTGTGGAAACAATAGTAATAGAAATGGTATATACAAGAAAAATAAAGTAATGTAAAATAATATATATTTTCATTTTGTATATATAATTATAATTATCAATAGGCAGTGTGTTAAAAACATTTGGCGTTTAAATGATTGGATTGTTCTCATAAATATTTTTAAAAAATTAACCATACACAAATAGCTGATGAATCCGAATGTTACAAATTTTGTTTGTAAAAAAAAATTAAGTTTAATCGGGAAATTTCCTTATTTTCCTGATTTCTTTTACTTTGTTTATTTTCTTAATGAATTGTTTACATTACAGAGTGTATATTAATGTATTTAATTTCATTGAAACACTTAAGTCCACCGTGAAGACAAATCCAATATCTTTACTTCGGCTTTGGCCACGACGATCGGCAACGAGAATGGCTATTTGAATGGGCATAGCCACTGGGACAAAGTGGAGAAAAGAAAACTGCGGACAACTCGATTATTTTATATATGTATATATAAAACATATTTTATGTATATATAGATATAACTTTCTGTAAGAATAAACTCAGCTAAAGGGGCGTTCACGAACCATTAAACCATTAAACCGGTTAAATTCGCACATATTTCTTAAAATTCCATTAAATCGATTATCTCGCAACAAATAATGAGCAATAATTTGTGAGCATTAATGAGACCTTATTCTTATGTTATTGATTATTCACGATATAAAAAAAAAATAAATTATTAAAAACTTTGAAAATTTATAAAAGTACCAATTTTTGCATCTCTGATGTGTGTGGTGAAGTATGGTGAGGTGACTCGACGAATGAATCAGTAAAGAGACAATAAAGAATAAGAATTTGGAACAGGAGGCCAAGATTAGCAAATTGCCAGTCAAAAGAGAATTAAACGTTTTTACAGTATTTTCTCAAATAACAACAATAATATCAGAAAAATCTTCAAAATAGGTCAAAATGCAGCTAAACGAATTATGTTCAGTGCTTTATGCTTTTAATTAAACAGAGGTAGTGTTTCATTCTTTAATAATGACAAAAACAATTTTTTAGCTTATCGAATACATTTTTTTAATTAATCACACCTGCATTATTTCGACTTGCGGATCTTGAGGGTTCATTGACAATGAGAAATTATCAAAAAATTTTATGTTTTCAGTTATTTTGAGAAGTTGAGTGAATTGAGGAATTACGATAGTTAGAGTTAAAGGGGGTGCACTGTATTTTTAATACTACATACATCAAATGTCAAACCGCCTCACACTAGCAGTACTCTCACAAATCCATGCATATCATTGTCTATTCTATATGTTCCTTGCTATGGGGCTCGTGGCCTGGAAAATTAGGAAGGGCAGCGATGCATTAGCAGAAAATATGAGAAATGAAACTGACTTATACATTCACAGAAAACACTTGTATTGCTGGCAATTTTTTCCCCACTGGATGTAAACAAACCAATTTTTCATTCCCCACTGGATGTAAACAAACTGGTGAGGTTCGGATAAAGCACTATTTGGGGTTGTTGTTCGTTAATATTGTAATTCTATTCTCATTCCAAAAAGCACCAAATTCAATTTAGTGAATACTATTTCTGATTATTAATTTTGATCATTACTAATATTAGGTATACTATATGCTAAAATAAATTTATTAAAACTATTATTTAATTCTTATATTAATTTATAATTTTTGGCTTGTTTATTCTTTTTAATGAACTTAATGCCAACAAAAGTACAAAAAATTAAGGAAAATATTTATCTATTATCAATAAAGTGTGTTGTTAAACTTACTTTAAATGTTTAGTAGTAAATATAAGAGAAAAAAGCAACACAATTCTGTACGTATATTTAATTAAATAAATATTATATACTTTGTTTTGGTTTTGAAACTACTATTTTTGAGGGCATTCTTATTTCAATTCATAGATAAAAATCGAATGAATACAGAATATATTCCAGGCTAATTGCAATGTATTAGTCAAATTATAAAATTCCAATGCCAAAAGAAATATTTAAATATATGACTTATGAGGTTTTTTGTGGATGAAAATCCATATATAATGCTCCTGCGAACGCGTGTCTACATTCAACAATGAATACTTTATATACTATATATAATTTATAATATTTTAAATACTAATTTGCAGCTAAAAAGATTTAATAGTTTATATAATTACGTTATTTTGTTTATTATTATTGAGAATTAATTTCACAAACACCCAATTAGCTAAATTATAACAAATACCTTGTAGCGTACAAAATCTTATCTACATTGAATTACTCAACACCTTGTCAAAATTCGTACAATTTAATGAATCGCTCAGCGCCGTGTATGCAAGCAATACTATAATATAGTATAATTCTAATACTATAGTCTTACAAGAAGTATTTAATTAAATAAGTTGACTCCATTTAGTTAAATATTATGTAATGTATAAAAAAAATTAACTTTACATTTATATACATATATACATATATGGAGCTGGACGAAATAAAATAATTTAAATATTGTTGCATACAAATTTTTCTTATTATTATTATTCTGTATTATATTTTTATTCCGCTTTACTAATAAAAAATACTATAAAGTGATAAACTCTTTTACTCTGATTGTTCCTTTTTTCTTTTCCTACTACAATTTCGTAATATGAAATTTTTAGTACAATGGCACCCGTTTTTTCGAGGTGAACTCACATATACTGCATATGTTTTTTTTAATACGGTAAAAAATTTGACGTTTAAGTTACAGCCCTATGGCATTAGCACTGTGAATCGTAGCTGAAGCCGCATTCATATCAGTAAGAATATCAGCTGAATTACCCTGATGCTGTACAATTAGTGGTTCTTTTACGATAGCTTTATATATTTCAGAACTTTCGGCAACAGCGACTTAAAATTACTCTTGTGAACTTGCTTTCAATCAATGACTACAGTAGTCCTCAGATCTGCCTGAACAATCTTTTGGTTATGTATTTTAGATAATTTATTTCCTAATATAGTGTTAGTTTCTACATAAACTTTTTCGCCTGATAAAAATTCCCCAGATTGTGTTTCCATGTAATGGTAGGTAAAGTCCTTTTTCTGTTTAATTTTGAATTTTATTTCTATTTTTCTCTTAACTTCTTCAGTGGCATTATGAAAATGGTCTTTTGGGTTATATATCGTCACCGAATAAATTGTGTTATTATACTTATACTTGGCCAATGGAACTAATTCAAATGCATCCGTTGCGGTTTTTTTAGTGCACCTAATAATTACCTCCAAAGTGGAATGCATTCCACTTGTCTATTACTTATCATGCAGTGCAGTGGCCCTAAATACCGAAATTTTAATTGGTTTTGAAATAAATTCAGTACAATCTTTGATGTAAATGTTCCCTCATTGTCGGTGAAAATCAGTCTGCTTTTGTAGAATTGTGATAAGTGGACTTTTGACCTCCACAGCATTTTGCCAAGCGATGTTTTTTACACATGCGATTTTCGAGTATTTATCGATGCATCAAGAAAGTAATTTACCATTGTAAAATATATATGTAAAATGTCTCCAAAATGTTTGTTATAGGGGTTTTCCTATGGTATATATTGCAGGCCTGCAAGTGTATTTATTTTCTTTGCAAATTCTACAATTGTTGAAGTTTTTTTTTTATCATCTTTTTAATTTTCGGAAAATTATACTTCGATATTATTTAGATATAATTTTCTATTACGGTCGTTTGCAATGATTTCTAATTTATCATTTTTATTGAAGTTATCTTGTTCGAATTTGTTCGCGTATTTAATTTTTACTCCTGCAAATACGAGGTGTGATCAAAAAATAACTGTTATTGTTATCAAAAAATAAAGTATTTATTTATTCATCAACAACTATCTTGTCCCCTTCAAAGTAATTCCCCTCAGATATAATACACTTATGACAGCGTTTGTTCCAATCCTCGAAACACTTCTGAAACGCTTTTTTTGGTAACGCTAACAGCTAATGTTTCGATTTTTCTTTTATCTCCTCAATCGTAGCAAAACGCTTTCCTTTCATCGGTGTCTTCAGTTTTGGAAAGAGGAAAAAGTCAGCGGGGGCCAAGTTCGGTGAATACGGTGGTTGAGGCATGTTAACGGTTTTGTGTTTGGCCAAAAACAGCTCCTGAGCGATGTCCATGCGACGTTGTTTTTGCTCAAAATTTTGCAATTTTGGAACAATCTTCGCTGCCGCACGTTTCATGCCTAAAACATCCGTAAAAATTGCTTGGCATGAGCCGAACGATATGCCAACATCATCAGCAACCTCTCTGATAGTGATTCGACGATTATCCAAAATCATTTTCTTCACTGCGTCAATGTTTTCATCGGTTGTTGACGTGCTCGGGCGACCAGGACGAGCATCGTCATTGACATCTTCTCGGCCTTCCTTAAACCGGTTATACCACAATTGAACTTGTGTTCTGCTCATAGTAGACTCGCCAAAGGCCACAGTCAACATTTCAAATGTCCTTGCGTATTTAATTTCATTTTTTACACAAAACTGAATACAGTTTCTTTGATAGATTTTTTCGAATAGTACAAAATCGAAGAGCACACCAAAACACGACTAATCTTTTTATCTGTCAAAAACAAACTGATAATCCAAAATGGTTGGTATTGCCAACATATATAACAGACATGTGTACCAACATAACAGAAAAAAATGCGAACATCGAACATACGTAACTCACGAAAAGATGAAAATAACGGTTATTTTTTGATCACACCTCGTACGTTAAATCATTTTGAATGCTCCCTAAAGAATTCATTGGCCAATGGATACCTTTAACAATGTCGGGATATACTAGCTCTTTTAATGTATTCATTAAATTATGGACAGATGAGAATTGTATAGTATGTGTGATTTGTCTTTGAAATAATGATTTAAATTTTTTTATCGTTGTTAGAAATACGGATAAAAATTTGAATTGAGCAATTTATGGGATTAGCTACGGTGAGAATAATAATTTTTGAACATTCTTCATTTTGAGTCGTTGTAACATTTACGTACTGACAAGATAGGGCATATGCTACTTGATTGCTCTCTTCCTAGCTCTCCATCGTTTCAATTTTGTAGTTTTTTATTAATCCAATTGACCGCAACAAAAGCTTCAGCGTGTAGCAAATTTGTATTATTTTTATTTCTCTGCTCGTATGCTTCCATTTTTTCCTACGAACTATTTTGTAAGGGGTTCTGCAATTGTTGTGTAGTTCTAACAAATATCCTGTAGTTTCCGGCAATCCCTAAAAATGAAGTCAAACCACGGAGTGATTTCGGTACTTCGTACTTAATTACATCATTAATTTCATCGCCAGATTCTCTAATGACAAAAAACTCTACATCTGTGTTGAAAACTTAAATTTTTCTGGTGAAAATTTCATGTTTTATTGGTACATTCCATTTTAGTATTCATGCAACCCTGCAACGGGTGAAACTCTGTAATCTGATCTTTTCTAAACACACACTCTTACTTATTTTTGCTTTTATCTTGAATAAAGACATTTAATCATAACCCTAAATAATAGGTTATGGGCCCAGCCCACGTGAAAAATTATATTATATTAAAAAATTCAAGGACAAGCATGTCTAAGTCGGAAGTAAATATGAGTGGGCTCTCTATCGAAAAACTGCTTGGGCGAGAAAATTATCCCACATGGAAAATTGCTGCGCAGGCGTACCTGGATTTGGAAGATCTTTGGGTAACAACAATCGACTATGAAATAGACGCCGCAGGTGCTCCCAAGAATGCAGTAGATCCTGACAAAGACCGAAGAGCTAGGAGCAAGTTGACGCTTACTATAGATTCCGTGTGCTACGTGCACATTCAGAATGCAAAGACAGCAAAAGAGTTGTGGCAAAATTTAGCAGACGCCTACGAAGATAGTGGATTAACACGAAGAGTAGGCCTTTTGCGAAAATTGATAACCACATCACTGTTGAATTGCGGTTCTATGGACATTTATGTAAAGGAAATCATATCAACAGCACAGTCATTAAACGGCATAGGTTTTGCGATTAATGATGATTGGATCGGAACGCTATTATTGGCCGGATTGCCTGAAGAGTATCGTCCAATGATAATGGCACTGGAAAATTCAGGAACCAGAACTACAGGCGACGCGATAAAGACAAAATTATTGCAAGAAAAACGACCTGGTGCAAACGACTCAGCGTTTCATACGAGCACGCGCTTCGATCAGCAATGTCGGGAAAACAAACCAAAGGCGGATCAACGAAAAGGCCCAAAATGCAGAAGATGTGAACTTTTCGGTCACATTGCCAGAAATTGTCGATCAAACAATAACAAAGACAATTGAAAGAAGCATAATGCATTTAATGCTGCGCTGTCAACAATTGGTGTTGCAAACAAAGACAATTGGTATTTTGACTCCGGAGCCACGTCACACATGACGTTAAATTGCGATTTATTGTAATTGCGATTAGCAGTAACTGGTATAGTAACAGCTGCGAACAAGGGCATAATGCAAGTTAAAGCTTGTGGTACAATTTCATTAGAGCCATCTTGCAATGAAATCTCGATAGACATTAACAATGTGCAATACATTCCCGAATTGGCTACAAATCTCTTGTCTGTAAGTCAAATAGTCAAACGCGGTCACACTGTTGTCTTCAATAATAATGGCGTAAAGGTTTTAAACCCTAAGCAAGAGTTAATTTTTACTGGATCTCATATAAATGGGTTATTCAAATTCGATTCAACGGCGTCAGGCAATGCATTTGCGTGTGGTACAACAGATAGTCGTGAACTGTGGCATCAGCGAATAGAACATCTCAACAAATTCAGTTTAGGCTCGGCCACTGGAATCAAAATTGTCGATAAAAATTATCCAGATTGTAAAATTTGTCCAATTGGAAAACAAATACGACTTCCATTCAACAAAACTGGCACTAGGGCTAGCCAATTACTCGAACTGGTGCACTCGGACATATGTGGCCCGCTGGAAGATGAGTCTCTTGGTAAAAGCCAATATTTTCTGACGATGATTGACGACAAATCGGCCAAAATATTCGTATATTTTTTAAAAACGAAGTCTGAATGGGTAGTTTCAAAAATGTTTGACGATTTCTTTAACTTTGCTGAAAATCAAAGTGGCCAAAAAATAAGAACACTTCGCACTGACAACGGAAAAGAATATTTGAACCGCAAATTCTAGGAATTAATAAAAAAGAAAGGAATTAATCATCAAACAACAACTGTGCATACCTAGAACAAAACGGACTTGCCGAAAGAAACAATCCATTCAATCGTTGCGAAGATGCATGCTAGCCGATGCCAACATGTCACAGATGTTTTGGGCTGAAGCCGTTGCATATTCTGTGTATTTATTTAGTCGTTCTCCTTCAAGAGGAACAGGCATGACTCCTGAGGAAGCATGGAATAAAAAGAAACCAGATTTGTCACACATTCGAGTTTTTGGAACTATAGCAATGGTACACGTACCGAAAGCTAATCGCAAAAAATGGGATGCGTCATGACGGGATTTGATGAACATACCAAAGGCTATCGTCTGTATGATCCGGTGAAAAATGTTATTTTCAAAAGCCGTAACGTAACATTCATCAACGAAATTGCTAGCGCTGCTGATGCTGCATCTGAAGTTTCAAAGCAGAACGTGTCAAACGTACCAAATCCTAAACAACTCCATGCATCACAACGTGTCACAATCAAATTGGAAGATTCATATCCTGAAGATACTGCTAATGATTCAGACGTAATGGAATCAAACAGAACGAATTCAAATGAGGTCTTTCAACAATCACAAACGCAGACGATACGACACAGTGAAAGGCAGCGCCGCTTACCAGTCAAGTACAATGATTTCGTCGTTGAGACCGATAATTCGCCCGAAGCATCTAATGAAGGAAACATGGAAGAAAATCGAAGCTCGGATTCTGATTCTGACGAAAATTTCTTCGAAACGTCTGGATTTACAGGACAAGTGGCGCCTCCATCGTACAACAATAGACCATGCTCGGTTGCAAACCAGCAAGTGTTTAAGCTCAGCGATGAGGGGCGCATATCTAAAGGCAAGTATCCTGAACGTTCGCAAAATTTGATTCATACTACTGCTATACATTTTCCACAGCAACACATGGATGATCCCGTGACGCCAGACGAAGCACTGTCTCGTCCAGATGCGGATAATTGGAGACTCGCCATTGAAGAGGAATACCAGTCGCTACTTGATAACGAAACGTGGTCACTGTCAGAATTACCTAATACTCACAAGGCCATTAAATGTAAATGGGTATTTCGAACGAAACGTGATGTGACAGGCTGTATTGATCGCTACAAGGCAAGACTTGTAATAAAAGGATATTCTCAGCGAAAGGGGGTGGATTATGAGGAAACGTATCCTCCCGTTGCACGTCATAGTTCGCTGCGATATCTTTTCGCACTATCCGTTCAACTGAATTCGAAAATCGAGCGAATGGACGCGGTCACAGCATTTTTGCAAGGTCAGCTATTGGAAGAAATCTATATGGAACAACCTCCACAATTTATTGACAAAAACAACGTTGCAAAGGTATGTCGTCTCAATAAAGCTTTGTATGGGCTAAAACAGTCGAGCAGAATCTGGAACCATGAATTGGATAAGGCACTCAAAGTTTTTGGACTTCAACAATCTAAGTACGACCCCTGCTTGTATTACCAACTCAAAGACGCCAATATCCTGTTTATAGCTGTATACGTCGACGATTTGTTGATATTTTGCAACAACGATACTTGGATCAACGCAATAAAAACAAAGCTACATCAACAGTTTCACATGAAAGATCTTGGCCCTGCTACACATATTCTTGGAATGCGTATCACCCGGTCACATGATTCAATTGGACTGGACCAAGAACAATACGTAGAAAAGGTTCTCGAAAAATTTGGAATGAAGGACGCAAATCCGGTCAAAACACCGATGAATTCCAGCGAGAAGTTGTCACAGGAAAACTGTTCACTAAAACCCGAAGACATTGAACAAATGAAAAACATTCCGTATCAAGAGGCAATTGGTTGTCTAATGTATTTGTGTCAATGTACACGGCCAGACATTTGTTTTGCAGTAAACAAACTCAGTCGTTTTAATTCAAATCCTGGACCACGCCATTGGCTCGCTGTCAAACATTTACTACGCTATTTACGGGGAACATCATCACTCAAACTACAATTTAACAAAATTGGAAATAACAATATAATCGGATATACGAATGCTGATTGGGCTTCAAACATCGACGATCGAAAGTCAACAACTGGTTACTAGTTTATAGCTCAAGGAGGAGCCATATCTTGGTGTTCAAAAAAACAACAAACTGTAGCATTGTCATCATGCGAAGCAGAATATATGGCACTCTCCGCCACGGTACAGGAAGGACTCTGGTGGAACGGTATCAACGCTCAACTTTGTAAGTAACAACAACCCTTGAAAATATGCTGCGATAATCAGAGCGCCCTTGTAATTGCTAAAAATAGTGGATTTCATCCTAAGACGAAACACATCGATATTCGCCACCATTTTGTGCAGGACATTCTAGGGCAAAGCCAAATTAAATTGGATTACGTCGGTACTAACGAACAAGTCGCTGATGCTCTTACAAAACCGCTGGACAAAATCAAATTTGAGTTATTCCGAAACGCTATGGGACTTCGAAGCTCAGCTTAAGGAGGAGTATTGGTACATTCCATTTTAGTATTCATGCAACCCTGCAACGGGTGCAACTCTGTAATCTGATCTTTTCTAAACACACACTCTTACTTATTTTTGCTTTTAACTTGAATAAAGACGTTTAATCATAACCCTAAATAATAAGTTTTGTTAATATTTTGTGAATATGCTTCACATGCTCGTCCTCTAATTTTGATAAAATAATTACATCACTGATCAACACCTGACAGCATTTTCAATTTCATGTTGCAGCACATCACCTATCGCTCTTTGAAACACTCTTGGACCATTTTTCAAGACAAAAGGTAGTCTACAAAGTTGGTATTTTCCTTTATTTACGTAAAGTTTCGCTCTTTTTTCTGTCGGTTTCCTCTAGTAATATTTGATGGAACCCAGCCTTCAAGTCGATTGTGGTTTAAATTTTGATTGGCCCAAATTAGACCAGATGGGCAACATTTGTTTTGGCATTTTGTTTCTGATAGTAAAAATTTTAGAATTTTAATCTTATTTGGACTTTTTTTTGTGATCAGCAGTACCGGGGCAGAGACCGCAAAGGCTGAATTATTCCATAGTATAACACCTTTTGTATATCTTCATTTACTAATGGTGCCGAACCCATAGTATATGGCCTTGGTTTTAAATGCACTGGGACTCTGTACAAACTCCTAATAGTGGTATTAATATTTGTAAGTAAGGCCAGGGGATGCAAAAATTTGTTTATTCGTTTTTGAATCAGTCTCTCAAATCTACACTGTATGTCTAGAGGGACGGAATCTATATTTATATCGGTATTGTTAACTACTATTTTCACACTAATATACTTCTGTTGTCTCGGTGTCACTGTAAAATATTAAAATATACTTTCTCTTCTCGGTTTGTGTTATAATCTGCGAGAGAAAATCATGCCTTACACCAGCGAGTTCTTAGTGCTGGAAGTTTAAAAAACAGTAACTTTACCGAATACGTGTATTTCACATTTTTCGGTGACTCGGTTGTAAGCATCTAGAATTTTGGCTTAAAAAGGCCTATCAGTTTTAACTACGAAGCTTTTGCGAATTCATATCTTTGCTGGTTAGCTTCTAACTCCGGTGCTTTAGCTAATGCTGAAGGCAAATCTTGCTATCCAGCTGAAAATAAGATGTCACATTATGGTTTCCGGAAGCTCTATCTGAATACGCGCAGTGTGTTTTTTTTCTTTACAACAAAATCAAGCTTATTACAAAATAACCGGATTCTAATAGAGGAGACAAACAAAAAAATATACGTGTCTCGGCGTTTTGAAAAATTACGTCTGAGTTTTATTTTAGGTGGGTTAAAGCAAAGACAATATACAGAAAGACCTTTCATTGCTCTCTTGTATGGCAACCACATTGGAAATATATTCGGCAATTTCACGAAGCAGTCGTTAATATGTATCCATTGTCAGCCACACACATAGCTATTGTTGTTTGCACATTTGTATGAATAATATTAGTGTGTGTGTGTGCTCACTGCATATGCGAATGATTTGAAATCAAATTTTTATTTTTTGTTTTGTGTGGCTGGGGTAAAATACACAAGAATGAATTTTCTATATGGCAAAGGTTTTTTATACGAAAAGTGGGGCTTAAAACAAGGCATTTGTGATTTTGCGTATAAAAAAGTATTGCCATGTCATGAGAAAGCATAATGTGTGTATATTAAAACACTTGACAATATAAAATAAATATGCATGCATAGGATCTTATATAGAGATCGATAGCGCAAGTGGTAAAGTCCGCTGAGAAATGCGTTAATTTTTATATTTTTTTTAATTTTTTTGAAAGCAAACTAATAATTATTTTTATTAAAAATAATAAGAATACTTAGCATAAAAATATACAGTATTAAATAATTTTACTAAACCACATTGAATTGCTGCTGCTATAGCAGATCATTACAGCAAAGAAATTTTTATCTTCAAAAAATAGTCATAACGTTGTTTCTTAACGCACATACATAAATTAATGTGGGCATGAAAGTGTGTTAGTATTTTTACGATTCCAATACCTTAATTCGTCTGAAGAAGCTCATAAATTTCACAAAATCTAATCCAATCAAACATTTCGTTCGTCAATGAATATGTGCAATTTTAGGAAGTTTTTGTTTTTTCGTATACGAGTATGCTATATTAAGTAATTTGTTAGATTGGATTTTATTCTTATGGTAGGAAAAGGAAGAATTTTGCAGATGTATTAAAATTTTTGATATTTCTTTTATATCAATACATTATTTACAAAAGAAAGATTAACTTAAATTACTATATGAAGATTATTTTTGTAATGAATTTATTGACAAGACAAGTTACAACAGTAGTTGCAATTGCGTATGTGGTTATGCCACCGTAATAATTTTTCAGAAGAAGAAGAAGAATTATTGAAACATTTTTTGGCAGATCTTATAGCTATTTCGGACACGCCACTTGTCCTCATCAGAGATCTTTCAATGAAAGGCAATTTTTCCCCAAGCATTTTTATTATGTCTCAGAAATCAACAGCACACCAATTATGAACCCTCCCAGGAATCGAACCTGGGTCTACAGCTGTTGTAATCTGTCCATCCAGACAACTACGCTAACTGCAGGTGGTGAACTCACTGATCAAGTTCTGTTCATGTACTGTCTCATTCCACCACACATTCTACTCTGTCTCATTGTTACCCCTCTTTTGTTCCGTTAGGTCTCTCTCTCTCTGTTTTTTTTTACATTTCAGTGGTGTCATAGTACATTGCTTTTGTTAGTGGCAGGCTAATTAAGCCTGATCACACTAACCTTCTAAGGCTACATTCTATAAAGTTTACAATTTCTTGTGAAGATTCGTCAGTAGACATAGTTGTCACCTTTTTACCGTATTCATTCTGTAAATGTGAGTAAGTCGATAGTCGTCAGTTCTGTGTATATCTTCTTCTGAAAAATTATTACGGTCGCATAACCACATACGCAATTGCAACTACTATTGTAACTTGTCTTGTCAATAAATTCGTTACAAAAATAATCTTCATATACACAGAATTGATGACTATCGACTTACTCACATTAAATTACTATAATTAAATTAATATGATTATAATATATAAAAAAACATGCAGTTGCATAGAAGAACTTAGACAGAAAATACAGTATTACCCGCTTATATGCACGCCGCTTATAAGCATTTATCGCTTATTGGCAGCCAAACTTCAACAATTTCCCCCCGCTATTTAAAATCTTCAGCCTTTTTTCTTGTATATGCATTACGTTTATATGCATTCCCCGCTTTAGTGCATCACAATTAAAAAAAAATGTGAAAAAAATAATGTAAAAACTTTCGCATAGATGCATGTACAAATTTCCACAATTAGAGAAAGTTGAGTACAAATGTTGCGCATGCTTAGTTCCATCACCACTGACATGTCAAATGTCCCATCACAATCGAAATGTCAGCTGGTTCATAGTATTTAAATAAAATAAACAGTAGAGAATCAAAGGTGTTTAATTTAATGTGTCTAAATAATTGTATTCCTACAAAAAAAGTATAAAATGAGTGCAAATAAAAGAGTTTGCTTGTCGATCAAGCAAAAATTCTCAAGTATTTCTGAACTTAAAAGCAAAACTAAGCAAGACATATGCAAAAAATATGGGTGATCCATAGAGACTTTCAATCGGATTTTAAGAAACGAAAACTCAATTATCCACAGCAGCAAATTATGTGCTAATTTATCAAGAAAAAGAGATCGATTGTGAAAGTCCAGAAAGGTGGACACAACAGTAACCAAGTGGTTTGATCAGATGCGAATGTCTGGAGTGATTGTTTCAGCGAATATGATAATGGAGAAGGCTAAACAATTTGCCATTTCGTTAAATGAGGATTTCGATCCAAGTCCTGGCTGGCTATATAGATGGCAACGAAGAGAAGGAATTAACCTAAAGAGAATTCACGGTGAATCAGCTTCAGCAGATAATGAAGGAAGTACAAATTTTCAAGCAATTCTTCCGGAATTGGTCTCCACATACAACCCTAAAGATATTTTTAACGTGGATGAGACTGGCTTAATGTATAAAGCGGTGCCTTCTTCGACTCTCAATAAGAAGAATTTCAAAATTGATGGCTTTAAGATATCAAAGGAGCGCCCTACGATTCTTCTTTTATGTAACGCAACCGGAGATTATAAACAAATGTTTGCCATAGGCAAGCCGAAACAACCAAGATGTTTTAAAAATAGAAGCCTTCCGTTTAAATACTTTTCGCAAAACAAAGCTTGGACGACTCCGGAAATATGGACCCAAATTTTAACAGCCTTCGACCAGGAAATGATTGATGAGAATCGGAAAGTTATACTTTTCGTAGACAATGCTTCAGCTCATAAGCAATTACAGCTGAAGAACGTCAACATTCATTACTTTCCAGCCAATACGACATCCATTTTGCAACCTTTAGATCAGGGAATAATTCATTCATTTAAAGCATACTACCGTCGAAGTATTATACGGAAACAGATTTGTTTTGTAGAATCTGGAAGAAAACTTGCAGATTTTAAAAAGTGTATTGACAGCAATGCACATGGCCAAACGAGCATTTTTGTTGGTTACACCCTGCAAAATTATTAACTGTTTTAAAAAGGTAATATTAGCAATAGGTCCACACATACATTTCTTTATATACTTATGAATTTATTTAATTTTTGCAATATGTATCTTTATAGTGCAAAGCTGTCACGCAATCAGTCGATCAATCGGGTACAGACGAATTAGCTGATGAAATAATATCAACAATACAGAGCAATTCCGAATACGAAACAAGATTTGAGAATTTTATTGATTTTGATAATGATTTAGTTTGTTATGCTCTACCAAACGATGATGATATTGTCGCTGAACTTGAATCAAACGAAAGCTCTGATGAGGAAATGACAGACAGTGATGAATCTATACCCGTTCCGACTGTAAGTTCTGCCCTGGATTCCATAAGAAACCTTAGGAATTTCCTTATGACGAAAAATGAATATGTCGTGGAACTGGAAAAAATGGAACAATTTATTTTTTTCAATGTTTGAATAATGTTCAAAAAAAGATAACTGATTTTTTAAAAAATATTTAACTTTAAAAGTTATTTATTTATTCTACTTTCTATTCACGTTCTTTATTCTTTGATCTCATAATATGAATTCAAAAAAGTTCTAATTTTTCTATTCACATTCTTTATTCTTTGATCTCATAATATAGATTCAAAAAAGTTATAATTTTTATGAATTTAATACATACATATGAATTTTTTTTTTAGTTTGTTTTTTTTTTTTTTTATACACATAGATCTTAATAAATCTGTTTTTGAATAAACATATACCCTGTTTTTTTTTTAATATCGTAATGCAATTGGTATTGGCACGTGCAACAGGTATTGTTTGAGGATGATATCTGCATGAATTGACTTTTATATGCACCACCGATGCTTATAACCGAGATTTCCTACATGCACCATTGATGCATGTATCCGATTTTTTACATAACATTTCTCGCTTAGTTAGTTTCCATTAACACAATTATGGATGAACTACATTTTTCCATAGGAAATAAATGTTTATGATGGGTCCGCCATCTAACGTTTTTTTTGTCAACTAGCACTTATTTCCTGAATGGTAACACTTAGCTCATGTCTGATTTGACAGATAATTAGTTTTATCCTTCCGCTGAACGAATATGGTTGTGTATATGCTTGAACAACGCTGGCAAATATTGCGACATTACTTTGAAAATCATGGTAATGTGGCAGAATGTGTGCGAAAATTGCGTAAGGATTTTGGAAGAAGAGAAGCACCGTCAGCTCCGTATGTTCGTTATCTTGTGAAAAAAGTGAAAGAAACTGGCATCCTCATCGATAAACCAAAGCGTGAAAAGCCAAAAACAGTGCGTACACCCGAGAATATTGCTGCTGTGGCAGAAAGTGTGCGTGAAGCGCCATCAACATCAATTCAACAATTGAACATTTCGGAGACATCATTGAGCCGAATTTTGCATAAAGACCTTGGTATGACGCCATACAAAGTGCAATTGGTTCAGGAGTTGAAGCCAACTGACCATCGAATGCGTTTTCGCTTCGCTAAGTGAGCCTGCGATCGACTTACAGAAGATGCCGATTTTGCCAAAAAAATCATCTTTTCAGATGAAGCTCATTTTGATCTTGGCGGGTATGTAAACAAGCAAAATTGTCGCATTTGGGGCACAGAAAACCCGCACGCATACATTGAAAAGCCGATGTACCCAAAACGAGTCACTGTTTGGTGCGGATTTTGGTCCAGAGGCATAATTGGGCCATTTTTCTTCGAAAATGAGCAAGGAGTGGCCGTTACAGTCAATGGCGATCGTTATCGGGCCATGTTGAACGAATTTTTGTTCACAAAAATTGAAGAGGAGGATATTGGCAACATTTGGATTCAACAGGACGGCGCTACGTGCCACACAGCCGAAGCTACACTCGATGTTTTGCGCCCTGTTTTTGAAGATCGCATTATCAACCGCAGAGCTGATGTCCTTTGGCAACCTCGGAGCTGCGATTTGACACCGTTGGACTATTATTTGTGGGGTGCCCTCAAAGATGAGTGTAACGCCGACAAGCCAGAGACAATTGACGCTTTAAAGGACAATATTCGTGAAGCCATTGGTGAAATACAGCTGCACACAATCGATAATGTGCTTAAAAATTGGACCGATCGTGTAGGCTACTGCATGGCCAGCCGAGGCAGCCATTTGAATGAAATTATTTTCCATTATTAACCGGAAGGATTGTACTTTCAAATAAAGAAAGGAATTTGAGAAAATATCCAGTAGTTTTTTTATAGAATTTTCAAAAAAAAAAGTTATTTGGCGGACCCGTTATAATCCCAACATTCCTGCATTGTTGTTGTTGGTTTTGCTTACCCTTGTGTCACCTTCAACACCTTGTTGTTGTTTTCCTGTTGTTGTTGTGGTAACAATTATCCTTGGGCGACTTCCACCGTTGCGTTGTCGTTATAGCGTTTTGTCCTTGGGCGACATTCACTCCTGTGTTGTTGTCACGTTTTAAATGTTTTAATAATACACATTTTCTTCTGCATCCCTCCTTATGCTTTATTCGTATTGGCGACACTCGTAGCGATTGTCCTGTCGTGGTCCCTTTGTCCTTCAATTTCATTTCTGTGTGTTGTTAGCGTACCATTTGTCCAATTCATGCGTTCTATTGTTCGTTGCGCTAGTGTCTGTTGTTATATTTTGCCGCTTGTATAGTTGTTGGTTTGAACGGACTGTAAGTTTTGAGCAACGCTTTGATCAACTGAGCTCCCAGTTGGAAAGTCGAACGCTGTGATTGGTGGAGTGCAGATCTTTCCATTATATTTCGCATGGCCGTCGCTCTTGTTGTTTGTGCCATTTACGTTGGTTACCAAATCTATGGGATGTTGGGGATGATTGCACACTGCGTTATTTTGTTAGTTTATTATTTCTGCTTAGAGCCTTTCATCTGCTTATACTTGATCTAGGTGCTTGCATGCAAATAATATATTGCTTTGCACTTGTTGTGAGAGCGTAAATATAAATTTATTTACGTTCTAACAGTGCGTGTGTGTGTACACTATTCGCTGCTCACAGTTTTCACATAGACGGGTTTCTCTCAAGAATGATAAAATAGATTGCGCCGATAGAGGGCTGCGCGTCTACGTAAAACTTGTATTGGCGAGTTGTCAAACTCGCAAACGATATGTAAAAAAAAATGTAGATATTGCATACATTTCAATTTGTAAAATTAAAAAGGAAGAAATAATGAAACTATTTTTGTTAATTGACTGTTTTTGTGTATTTTCGTTTACGTGTGTGAGCATTTTCTACAATTTTCTTAGTTAATATTATAATTTTTGTAAACAGTCTTGTTCTGAAAAATAATTTTTAAATTTTTATATTGCAATTAGTATCGGAGGTTTCCTGAATATGTTTTTTAATGAAATCATTTTTTATAAGGAGATTTTCACCATTCAAAGTAACAAAAACGTATTCCATCATGCCAGCTTTGGGAACTGATAAACCGCCTTCAATTAAGAGAAAATCTTCATATAATTGCGCTAGATTTGACCTCATCCTACAGTCATTTGAGCGGGTTTCGTTTGATGCTGATGTAAAATTCTGTTGGTTGCAAGGTTTTCTTTATCAAAAGCTTCCGGGATGGCACAGGGCCTCGTTTTAGCGTCCTTTTATTAGCGAACCCTAATAAATTTTTTAACGCCCTTTCATTAATATAACCATAATTAACGGAAAGAAAAAATACATCTTTACCTTCTTTAGGCTCCCTTCCTTCCTTCCTTCCCTACCTTCTTTACCATCTTCAGGCTATTTTCAAAATCTTTACTTCCGCGCTAAATTTGAATCCAAAGGAAATGTGAATAAACTGCACTCCGAAGCCGGTTTTTTGTAGCCATTAGTACAACCAGATACCGTACACTTAATTTTTTAGAGTTTTTGAAGGATCTCACATATATGTATAAGTTAACATATTAAGTTAATACGTTTACAAACAACAACACCTGAAAACTCGTTGAACAACACTTGCAAAACTTGTTCAATAACGCTTGAAAAACTCGTTCAATAACGCTTGAAAACCTCATTCAATAAGACTGGAAGCACTCGTCCAACATTTTTTGAAGGACTCGTCCAACAAAAACCTGAAAAACTTGTCACAAAAAAGGTACTTAAGCGCTGACAGTTTTTCAGTAGAGGCGAAGTGAAATTTTGTGAATTATATAGGTTATTGCATTACATACGGTTTTATTTACAAATCTTTGTAAATCAATGTATAACAAGAACATATGCATTTAATACTAGATATTGAAATTCATAAAATTTACTTCAAACATGAACATCATATACTATGTAAATGCGGAGAATCAGTGTTCATAGATATGTATGTATATATTCATGTACGTACGAGTGGTTTAATTTGTAATAGAATGTGGTTATAGAAATTCAAGCTGATCTGACAAAGTAAAAAAAAAAAAACGTTTAACACCTTGATTTTGTTGACTATACCCTTAATCTAAATATTATTTAGATACATTTTCTTATGGAATAGGCAACAGACGAACATATAAATATTAACATATTAACATTAATTTTAGCAAAATTGGTTTTTTGTGCATGATTATTCTTTCTTCGCATAGACTCAAAATATGTTTGATTACATGCTGCTAACGCGAAAATATGAAATATAAGATGGGAAGAGTAAATTGTGCTGATATTTGTCCATACTGAAAATTTAGACATATCCAAAATTTCATGACAAATTGAATTCTAATTCTGCTTCACTTTATATTTAAAGAAGCCACACCGCACATCATACAAAAAAAAAAAACTCTTATACGAGAAATGACCCTTTTATTTTCATTTCATTCTTTTTATGGCACAATTCGCTACCTGCCAAACTGATCTAAAGACAAATATGTGCTTACATATGTATGTATGTATGTACTCGTATATGATTTGTCAAGGTTGAATTTCATAATACTCCACCGTTTCCAGTCTTCTTCTATAACAGGCATGAAATAATTCTGGTAAATTATATAATACTGGTTAATTTATGGAAAATAGTAAAATACTTTTACTACTATTTATAAAAATGATCATTAATATAAAAAAAAAAACGATAAAAGACAGTCTTCGATTGCTATGATTGAAATTCGTTTCATTCCAATTCCAAGAAATAAATAAAAATAACATTCCTACATTCATATGCATACACACATATGCATGCCGTAAATCTGCAAGCAAGCATAGAAACATTCGCACAAAGTAGTAAACACACACGCGCATATAGAACGAGAAAACCAGAATGTGTAACTACAAATTTTGCCCTTGCATTGCCGAGCACACTTCGGGTGTTGAGTTAATAATTTCACTATAGTCAGCCACGCAATTTTAACTCATTCACATTCTAATGGAATCAGAATCATTTTTGTGGAACATTTCAACCCTGTAACTCTTGAATGTATGGTTTTTTTTTGCCCCAGGGCAACAGGGAAATAACGGGTTAAAATTACCCACAAAAATATTTGTCATAAAGACATAGAGACGGGACACTCAAACGATACATTTTCTGACGTTTAAAATAACTTGTTTATCATTAGTTGCCTATATGGATAGGTTTGTTTATCAGTGGATAACCAGAATTCTGAACAAAATCAGCCACACAACTACAGTTTTGCACATACGTCTAAATACATTTACCAGGTATTATTAATTTAGAGAGTGAGAGAAAAACGGTCAACTTACGAGTATGTGTCAAATCTGATCTCTTAACGAATATTGTATACGGAAACAAATTTAAAAAAAAGAAATTGTAAATTATTGTGATTGGAAACAAGTAATTTATTGTCGTCAGCTTCCAAAGTGTAGTGAAATCACTTAAAAATATATAGTTAAACAATAATAAATAGAAAAATGGTGCATTATCGTTGCGTTATGTGCAATAATACATGGAGAAATGAAAAAGTTTGTTTTTTCAGCGTTCCTAAAGACGCAATAAAGCGAAATCGGAGGATCGTGGCTTGTGGCGTTGATTTAAAAGAAAAATCAAAAGTGTGTGAGAAACATTTTGTAAATAGTGACAACTAAAAAAGTGCTACTCTTTAATCATTTAAATAGAAGATTAGCAACTCAAAAAAAAACAGAGAATAATAGGAAATATTAAATTATTAAAAATATTATTTTAAGTTGTATTAGTTGTTGTATGTGTAATTTTGTTTGTAAATAATAATAAATGAAAAAATAAAAAAAGGGCACTTGAGTTTTTACTTATTACGACAAGAATTCCAAAACCCGAAAATAGCGGCCAAAATTTACAAAAGAAGCAACACTGTTTATTCATTTTGACACTTATTATGACTGTGAGAGAACGACATTTGGGGAGCGGTCTTCTATTAATAATACCTGGTAAATGTATTTTGCAGATACGTAAGTGTGGGCAAAACAAGAGTCATTTCTCTGTATTCTCTGATGTTATCTTCCCACCATAGAATACAGAGAAACAACAACGATTAAATTTCTGTAAGCGACCCTGGAACCAGCTGAGTTTTTCCCCAGCGAATTTGAGTCGTTACAATATGTATATGTATATGTATATGCATATATATATATATATATATATATATATATATATATATATATATATATATATATATATATATATATATTTATATATATATATATATATATATATATATATATATATATATATATATATATATATATATATGTATGTATATGAATATTTATATGTACGAGTATATGCATGTGTATGTGTATAAATATATGTATATGTATATATTTGGCTGCTCGCGTGCTCAACGTAGCGTTGCCAATAAAAGACAAATATTTGTTATATCGTATATATAATATAAAAACAAGTTCCTGCGAATTTATTTGTTACATCGTACATATAATATATGATGGAATACGTTTCTGCAAATTTCTAGAGATTGTGTTAAGTCCAGCGTTGGCGTACACAGGTACTTCTCCCCCAGTGATCGGCGCAGCAGGCGCGGAGAACGATACCCGTTTCGTTGCTCGACTCCCCGGCTGTGTTGAGGGTTGGTCCTCTGAGCGTGGCGTTGGTTGACTCCTCAGATGACTCCTTGGATGGATGGCTAGTGGGTCATTTGTCGCTGACGATTACGACAATTGCGGCGATGGCGATCGGGTTGGCGATGGTGATCGGGGTGCCTGCAGCGATTGCGACGAGGTGAGTCACTCACATCGAGGTGGGCCGGCTTCAAGCAGTCCGTAGAGATGGCTTTCTCGACGCCGTTTAAGTCGATGATGAAATTCTTTTCGTTGACCCGGCGAATTACCTTGTGGGGGCCCGTATATGGCGGCTCGAGTGGCCTCCGGATTTTGTCCAGCTTGCAGAATACGTGCGTGCAGGTGCGCAATTCTTTCAAGACGAACGGCTTCTGTCTCGAGTGGTTGGTTGCTGGTACTGGCTTGATCGCTTTTACCAGCTTGCGCAACTGCTCGATGAAAACCGGTTGGGCGGTAGGGTCGTTTTGTTGTCCGAAGAATTCCCCCGGCAGGCGTAGTTGGGTGCCGAAGAGCATCTCGGCTGGAGTTGCTTTGAGGTCCTCTTTGTACGCCGTCCGCATCCCCAATAGCACTGTCGGCAAGGCGTCTGGCTATGGTGTGTCTGGACTGCACATCAAGGCCGCTTTTAGTGTGCGGTGTAGTCTCTCCACCATGCCGTTTGATTGTGGGTGGTAGAGCGTTGTGTGAACATGGTTAGCACCCGTCATTTTCGCGAGAGCCGTGAATAGCTCCCCCTCGAATTGACCCCCCTGGTCGGAGGTGATGGTGAGTGGCGTGCCGAAAGTGCAGACCCAACAGTGGAAGAACGCTCGTGCGACGGTCACAGCTCGAATGTCCGGGAGTGGGACAGCCACCGGCCATCGGGAAAAGCGGTCGATGATGGTCAGGCAGTGCGACAGTCCTCTAACCAGCGGTAGCTTGATCAGGTCAACATGAACGTGGCAGAACCTGTCATCTGTCTCCCCGAAGCTTTGCAACTCGGCGCGGTTGTGGCGATGGACCTTCGCGCGTTGGCATGGTTGGCATTCACGGGCCCAGCGGAGCGCGTCCTTGCGCATGCTTGGCCAGAAGTATTTGGCCACCAGATGTTTCGCCGTTGTTCGACTCGGGTGGGATGATCTGTGTACGATGCCAAACGCCGTTCGACGCAGGTTGGATGGCAAATAGGGCCGTGTCGCCCCATCGGTAACCAGACAGTAGATCTCGCTGTTGTTGAAAGCGAGACGATCCAGTTGGATACGCGGATTCTCCAGCAGGTGAGGCAGCTCTACGTCAGAGGCTTGCTCCAGGCTGATAGTGGCTTCGTCGAGGATGGAAGGCATCGAGACGGTACAGGTTCGCGAAAGTGCGTCTGCTACAACGATTTCTCCCCCGGGAACGTACACAAATCGTGTGTTGAATTGGAGGATGTAGTCCAGGTGCCGGCTCTGCCTCGGCGTTGCCTTATCCGAGCGTTGGTGTGCGGCGAAGGCGAGCGGCTTGTGGTCCGTGTGGATTGTGAAGACGTGTGCCTCTAGGATCGTCCTGAAGTGTCTGACTGCGGCATACACCGCGAGCAACTCCCTGTCGTAGGCGCTGTAGCGAGTTTCTGGGGGATTAAGCTTCCTAGAGAACAACTCCAGAGGCTTCCAGGTCCCATCGGGTTGCTCTTGGATGAGTGCTGCTCCGATGGCGGTGCTCGATGTGTCGGTGTAGAGAGCGATTGGCGCGGTAGGCGAGACGAATGCTGAAACTGTGGCCGCTGCGATACTCGCCTTGCACTGCTGGAATGCCTGCTCCGTTTGCGTCGTCCAGCTAATCGCCGCCTTCTTCTTCGTGAGGTTCCTCAGAAGTTCATTGAGCGGGGCCTGTAGGTGCGCGGCGTGCGGTATACACTTGCGGTAATAATTAACCATACCCAGGAAACGTCTCAGCTGGGTAGAGTCTGTCGGGATTGGAAAGGCGTCGATCGCCTCGATCTTTGGGCGCGGAGGCCTAAACCCCTCTTTCGATACCCGATACCCAGCGAATGTAACCTCCTGAGCACCGAGTTGGCAATTGTCCAGGTTGATGCGTAGATTCGCCGCTTTCAGCGTCTCCAACAATTGGCTCAAATGGTGCAGGTGCTCGTCATGCGTCTCGGATGCGATGAGCAGGTCGTCTACGTAGCGCTTCACGAAGGGGAGTTTCCTCAATAGGTGATTAATTACCCGCTGAAGCGTTTGCGCGGAGTTACGCAGGCATACCCACGAACTCGAAGAGGCCGAAAAGTGTTGTGACTGCCATTTTCGGGATGTCAACTTTACCAACCGGGATTTGGTGGAAGGCTTTCTGCAGTTCGATTACAGAGAAGACTTTTCCCCGGCTCTCCTGGATTAGGTCCTCGATGATCGGTAGAGGATATCGGTGTGGCAAGGTACACGCGTTCAGGCGGCGGTAGTCGCCAGTGGCTCGCCAGCTTCCATTTGGCTTTGGTACCATGTGTAGCGGACTAGCCCATGGGCTCGATGATGGGCGTAACACCCCCTTGTCGAGGAGGTCAGCGAGCTCTTCTTTGGCAGCAGCGAGTCGTTCACCGACGAGTTTACGGGGGCGCTCGAAAACGGGAGGGCCCTCCGTGACTATGAAGTGTTGTACCGGCAAGTCTGGTACAGTGGCCATGACCCCTGCTGGTTTAGTGAGTTGCAGGAAGCACTGGACGAGCTCTCTATACCGGTCGCCGTGTGGTCCCACAGGTGCATCAACGCGAGCCACTGTGGAGATGCCGCAGATTCGAGCCGAGTCCATGCGGCCCGTTGCCGCGATATTGGTAAGGGGGTCTACGATGCGTCGTCCAATCAATTCTACCAGGAGCCCATAGTATGCCAAAAAGTCCGCCCCGAGAATGGCGGTTTGCACATCGGCCAGAGTGAACGCCGAAGTAAAATCCCGCCGCAGGGCGAGGTTCAGCTTCAGCGTGAGCTGCCCGTATGTCTGTAGGCGCGCATCTGCCGTAAAAGTTGAGACGGCTTCCTGTCACCCAGCTCGAGTTGGGTGAGCAGCTTGTGGAGCTGTCGATCTGCCGAGTCGGTGAGGCGATTTAGTATGGCTGCCTTCCGCGCCTCATACTTCCCCACTGGCGGCACTGTGCGGAGTACATCCGCAACCTCGGAAATAGTCTCCGGGTCGAGCGCCGCAACTACTAAATTGTAACGGCTGTTGTCGTTGCGCACATGGTGGACCTGGAACGCGGCCTTGATCTGATGAAACCACAGATCGGGGTTACTCCTCCAGAAAGGTGGGAGCCGGCGGCTGTTCACCGCCTCGATCCGGGCGGCGACGAAAAGGAGGCGTGTCCCCTAGGTTCCCCTGCACGGTATGGCGGCGGGTGTGTCGGTATCAGTCGGCACTACAGCTGACTATGGCGTTGGCATAGTCAGCTGTGCGTGCGCATGCACGTGCGGTGGTTGTAGCTGCTGGTGCGTAGCGTACGTTGCTTGAGTCGGCGGCTGCTTCGGTGCTGCCGGCGGCGCCGGTCCTGAGGCCGTTGGCGATTGGAGCAACATGTGCGTCGTGTACTGGTTATATCGTACCCCTCTGGGTGGGGCGAATGCGTGCTTAAATCACGTCGGGGTCACCAATTTGGCTGTTTCGCGTGCTCAACGTAGCGCTGCCAATAAAAGACAGAAATATTTGTTATATCGTATACGAGTATATAACATATGATAAAAATATGTTCCTGCGAATTTATTTGTTATATAATAAATATAATATATGATGGAATACGTTTGTGCAAATTTCGAGAGATTGTGTTAAGTCCAGTAATTAATATAACCTTTAATTGCGCAAAACGCTCTATAACACGTCACCACAGTTTCAGCACAGAAAAAGAAAGAGGGTTGAATGGAAGGCCGAAAACACGAAGTGTGTTGTTCAGCAGCCAACACAGGCTAGTTCCGGTTGCCCATAAATACGCTGTGCGACAGCGACACCGTGTTAATAGATGGCGCGCGGAACTAGCGCGTGCTTGCGTTGGAGTACCCGAGAACTGGGTGGGGGTAGTGGTGTCGCCACATATATATGCGAGGTGTGATAAAAAAATAACCGTTATTGTGTGGTCAAAAAATAATGTATTTATTTAGTCATCAACAACTATCTTGTCCCCTTCAAAGTAATTCCCCTCAGATATAATACACTTATGCCAGCGTTTTTTCCAATCCTCGAAACACTTCTGAAACGCTTTTTTTGGTATCGCCAACAGCTCCTGTTTCGATTTTTCTTTTATCTCCTCAATCGTAGCAAAACCCTTTCCTTTCATCAGTGTCTTCAGTTTTGAAAAAAGGAAAAAGTCAGCGAGGGCCAAGTCCGGTGAATACGGTGGTTGAGGCATGATAACGGTTTTGTTTTTGGCCAAAAACCGCTCCTGAGCGATGTCCATGCGACGTTGTTTTTGCTCAAAATTTAGCAATTTTGGAACAATCTTCGCTGCCGCTCGTTTCATGCCTAAAACATCCGTAAAAATTGCTTGGCATGAGCCGAACGATATGCCAACATCATCAGCAACCTCTCTGATAGTGATTCGACGATTATCCAAAATCATTTTCTTCACTGCGTCAATGTTTTCATCGGTTGTTGACGTGTTCGGGCGACCAGGACGAGCATCGTCATTGACATCTTCTCGGCCTTCCTTGAACCGGTTATACCACAATTGAATAGTAAACTCGCCAAAGGCCACAGTCAACATTTCAAATGAACTTGCGTATTTAATTTCATTTTTTACACAAAACTGAATACAGTTTCTTTGATCCATTTTTTCGAATAGTACAAAATCGAAGAGCACACCAAAACACGACTAACCTTTTTATCTGTCAAAAACAAACTGACAATCCAAAATGGTTGGTATTGCCAACATATATAACAGACATGTGTACCAACATAACAGAAAAAAAGCGAACATCGAACATACGTAACTCACGAAAAGATGAAAATAACGTTTTTTGTTATCACACCTCGAATATATATATATATATATATATATATATATATATATATATAACTAAAATCCGGAAATTTGTTTCAAGGTAATCCTCAGATAAAAAATACTAATTTTAAATTCGCATTTATTTGTTTGTTTTAAAACTGCGCTAAGTCTACTGATTACTTCAGACAAACACTATTTAAATTAATGATTTGTAAATGGCATTAATAATGCTAACATATTGTGACTAGTAATACTTAACTTTTGTGCGGTTAGTGAAAAACAATGCTTCAATTTAGTAAAATAATTCCGAATTTATCCCAAAATAATTTTTTGTCCTCTTATTAACATAACTCTAATTCATAAGCATTAGATTGATTGATATATAATTAGATATACATACTTATAAACAATAAAAAAATAGTAAACACGACATATAAAAAGGAAAATGATCAATTCGTTATTATATATTCTATATTTATTAAATGTAATAACACTGTTCAAGTTGTAAAATGGTACAAACGTGAAAACCATATGGTTGTGTTTGGATGAGCCCCCTGAGTACTAATCCATCGATGAAAGTGCCAACTTGGCTCATTGGGAAAATTTTATGGCGTTTTGTTTGAATTTCGGTCAATTAGTGAATTTTTTACCATTTAAGCCCATTTAAGTCGCTATTCCTGTATTCAAAATTTCTTTCGTTATTTTTATACGGCTCGCAATTACTAGTTCTACCATTAGAACGCACATTTCAACTGAGAAAATCAAATTTTTTAGCCTATTTTCATGATTTTTTCCCATTTTTCATCGATTTTCCCCATTTTTTGCTGTTTTTATGCGCTTTTTTGTAGTTCTTGCGCAAACTTATCGATATAGTTCATACAGTTTTTCCTTTTTACAATATACTATGCAATATTATTGCCATTCAAGCAACTCAACACACTTTTTAAATTCAGAAACCATCCTTTTTACGCTTTTTCGGATGATTTTCGCGTTTTTTATTGATTTAAATAAATTTTTTGAATACATTTTTTCGGTATAAAAATGAATGGAAATGCGTGTTTAATGTAATTAATTTTAAATTGGCAATTGAAATATAGAATTATTCAATGGAATATCATTCGTTATCCTCCAATTCCATTAACAAATTCCAGCAAAGATCTGCCAAATGTGAATCTAATTTTTTTCCACTGTGCCAGTGTTCCAACTGTGCTGATACCTGGTGGAAACGTTCACCATGCTCGTCTGATTCAGACGGCAACTGGCGCTGAAAGTGATTTTGGTGGTGATGCATGAAATGCACTTTCAACAACATTCGAACACCGATGTTTTCGAAAGATTGCAGCATATCTTCAACAATGGCACGCCAATTGACCACCCGATGAATGAAAAAAATAAAATTTTCCCAATGAGCCAAGTTGGAACTTTCATCGATGGAGTAATACTCAGGGGGCTCATCCAAACACAACCATATGGTTTTCACGTTTGTACCAGAAATTTCGTGTCAAAAACTTGAACAGTGTAATCATTATTATTTTCATATATTGTTCTATTTTATAAATTGGACGTAAATACTTGTTTATTGCTTATTATCTAGACACATTTAATGTTCATGTTTTAATGAAATCGAACTATTCATGTACATATAATAAATTGTAAACGGTGACATAGGCATATAGGGGAACCGAACACCTCAAAAAATCGGTAACGCGCCAAGTGGCAAACCTCACAGATGGTGTGGAAAATGCTACACAGACCTACAAATTATTAATTGTGCTTATATAAAAATTTATATTATATACATTTAAGCAGAAATTATGTAAAAAAGTGATTTAATTATATTAATAAATAAATCTATATAATTTAAGCCTTATTTGTCAAAAGTACTCCATTTTAAAATTTTCTACTACGCTTTGGGTTTAAAAATTTTAGCCACCCTCTGTGGTGTAGTGGTGCTAGACTCACACCCCGAGGGTCGCAGGTTCAAATCCTACGACAGGCTTGGTCTCCAAAATGCTTCTTTATATAAAAAAATCTTTGTCTCTTCGAGCCGAAAGCTTCTGTAGCTAGTACTCATTCCCCCAACACCTTGCATTCATAATTAATTATGGTGTAAGGAATCTATATATATAAAAAAATGTTGTCAAATCTGTTTGTGACGAGTGTTTGAGAGTTCGGCTGGGTAAATTGGGTTCGGCCGATACCATTTTGTAGGGTACGTTCTCTAGATGGTTTTAAAAAATGGTTGAAAATGTTTTGATTTGGTCGAGTTATATGTGTTTGAGTGAAGGGTTTTGGACCTATTGGAAATTTTTTTTTTTGCAAATTTGATTTTAATTGATATGAAAAGTAAATGTATGAATTTTATGCAGTTCAAATTGTGTACATACGCGCTATATTTGTTGGAAATAGCAATCAAAATAGCACGCAACCAATAACAAAGGGAAAAAATGGTCATACGACAAATGAACGAAATTTAATTGAATTTTCAAATAAAAAAATTTCATTTTGCTTTGAAGTTGTTGAATTGTGTATCAGTTTTGAGAGTGTAAACATATATCGATATCAAGTCAGCTGTTTATATTTTGTGAGAGTTACAGTAAATGGAACGTGGAAAGTGATTTGACAATAGTCTGATTGGAACACATTGGAATTACAGTTCATTTGGTATCAACCTGTTGTTTGTTTACAAAAGTGGATATATTATTCGAGTGGAATCTCAACTGGTGGATGGAGTTTGTTACATTTTGAGAATTTTATTGGATTTTTGGATGTTTAATCACAACAATTGCTGCTTGATTTTTGCTATTAATAGGTGTGAACATTTTAAGCATTCAAATTGGATTTTTGGCCGTTTAGGCACAACAATAGTTGCTGCGGTACGTGTGTGTGAATGTATGTAGGAAATTTATCAACGTTTTGATTTCGAGTGAATTTAAAATTTCTATTGATTTAAGAGTGTGTTGTATTTTATTTTAGCAATTTATTACATTTTTGGCATTTACCATTCTGAGCATTTTATTGGATTTTTTGTGTGTGAATCACAACGTTTGCTGTGTTCAGAGCTGTATATATTTTTAAAATTGGTAATTCTTTGATTGAATCATGTCCTATAACAAACGATTAGTTGTGGAAAAAATTAATGAAAAGTTAATTTTTTAGTTTGGATTTGTTTAGATATATTACAATTTAATCTGTGAACTATTGAAATGACCCGTCGTCGTAGCCAACTTGGGCGTCGTACAGCTACTGCTAGGTCATCTGTGGCGAGTAGAGCTGCGCAAAGCGATGCACAGCGTGCTAATGTAAATGCAGCTGTAAGAGCTGGAATGAGACGTTTGAGAGCATCGAGAAACCCAAGAATTGTTTTGGAACGTGCAGCATTTGCTTATGATGCTTATTTAAATTATGCGTCTCTTGATGTCGTTTCAATTGGAACAATGTGTGTTGTGTGTGTTTATTGCAAGGCTTTCAAATTTAAACATGAAAATCCTGGATTATGTTGTGCAAGTGGCCAAGTGAAATTACCTCAATTGAATCCACCACCAGAGCCTTTGCGTTCAATGATTATTGGCACTTCTCCGAGTTCAAAGCATTTTTAACAAACATACAAACGTACAATTCGTGTTTTCAAATGACGTCGTTTGGTGCCACTAAAATTATTAGAGATAATTTCATGCCGACATTTAAGGTAATTACGGTGAATGACATATATCATGTTTGTTTTGATAATAACAATATGTACGGTTGCAAAAATTTTGGTATTCAACAGATTCAAGGCCAAGTTTACCATCGACTTGATTCTTTGTTACCACTCCCAGATCAAAGCTATCAATTTTTACAAATATACTTTGTGGGTAACTCGACTGTTGAAACCAATCGTCGTTGTGACATTTCATCAATTTTGAGGAATGATGTTGTTGAACAGTTGCAGAATATGTTGCATGATGAAAATGAGTTAGTTCGATTATTTCAAACAGCATTAGATCAAATGCCATCTGACGAGTATGCAATTGTTATTCGTGCTGATAAAACGCCACCTGGTGAACATGCTAGAAGGTTTAATGCACCAACGATGGATGAAGTGGCTATTGTAATTATTGGAGATGAATTTAAATCGAGAGATATTGTATTACGTCGTCGCAATATGCAGCTTCAACGAGTATCAGAAACTCATCGGTGTTATGACGGTTTGCAGTATCCGTTGTTATTTAGCCGCGGAGAAGATGGTTATCATTTCAATATTAAGATGATAAATCCCTCTTCCGGTTAGTGTGTTCGATTTTTTTTTAATTATTTGTGAAAACTTCTAACTGAATTTAATTTGATTTTAGGTGTTGAAACGAGAAAAAAAGTAAGCGCAATGAATTTTTATTCATATCGTTTCATGGTTCGGCAGGGTGAAGTGAATTATTTGTTATATTGCCGTCGACTTCTTCACCAATTTGTCGTTGACATGTATGCAAAAATCGAGACTGAGAGATTGAATTTCATTAGATTTAATCAGAGGAAATTGCGCTCAGAGGAGTACATTCACTTGCGGGATGCTATAAACAATGATGGAAACGTTGATAATCTTGGCAAAATGATCATATTACCATCGTCATATCAAGGTAGCCCGAGACACATGCACGAATATGCGCAAGACGCAATGAGTTACGTTCGTCATTATGGTCGTCCCGATCTTTTCATCACGTTTACCTGTAACCCTCAATGGGATGAGTTGAAAGACCTTCTTTTTGATGGGCAAAAAACAATGGATCGGCATGATATTACTGCCCGTGTATTCAATCAAAAGTTGAAGGCATTGATGAATTTAATTGTGAAAAGTCGGGTGTTTGGTGAGGTGAAATGTTGGATGTATTCCATTGAATGGCAAAAGCGTGGTTTGCCTCACGCTCATTTTTTGACTTGGCTGGTGAATAAGATCACTCCGGACGAGGTGGATCATGTTATTTCAGCCGAAATACCAGATTGTGCGAGTGATCCGGAATTATATGCAGTTGCTACTCAAAACATGATTCATGGACCATGTGGAGAATACAACGTTAATTCACCATGTATGGCTGAAGGCAAATGTACGAAGCGATATCCAAGAGCTTTGGTATCGGATACAGTAACTGGTGAAGATGGTTATCCTTTGTATCGTCGTAGATCCACTGAGGATCATGGTAGATCTTTGATTAAAGTACGGAATCAAGACGTTGAAGTTGATAATAGATGGATTGTGCCATATTCACCACTGTTGTCGAAAGTTTTCAAAGCACATATAAACGTCGAGTATTGCAATTCTGCTAAGTCAATTAAGTACATTTGCAAATATGTCAACAAAGGAAGCGATATGGCAGTTTTCGGAGTGTCAGATCCAAACAGAAACGACGAAGTAACTCGGTTTCAAATGGGGCGTTATATTAGCAGCAATGAAGCCATTTGGTGTATATTTGCATTTCATATTCATGAGAGGTATCCAACAGTCGTTCACCTTGCGGTACACTTAGAAAATGGCCAACGTGTTTATTTTACAGCTGCAAATGCTGCTGAAAGAGCTGCATCACCTACAGATACAACATTGACAGCTTTTTTCAAGTTGTGTGCAATTGATGATTTTGCCAAAACGTTGTTGTATGCTGAGGTTCCAACATATTTTACTTGGAATGCAACGAAGAAAGAATTTCAACGACGAAAACAAGGAAATCGTGTGGCAGGTCATATGAATTTGTATTCGAGTGATGCTTTGGGACGAATATACACTGTTCATCCGAATAATGCTGAGTGCTTTTATTTGCGTTTGTTGTTAGTTAATGTTCGTGGGCCAACATCGTTTGGTGATTTGAGAACTGTCGATAGTGAATTATGTGTGACGTACAGAGAAGCATGTCAGAAATTGAATTTGTTGGAAAATGATGCACATTGGGATCACACTTTAGCTGATGCATCTGTTGTTGCTCATCCGCATCAAATTCGGAATTTATTTGCAATAATTTTGTCTACGTGTTTTCCATCAAATCCGTTGGAGTTATGGACAAAGTATCAAGATTTTTTGTCGGAAGATAATTTGAATCGAATGCGCCGAATTAATCATAATCCAGTGATGGATTTTACTCCAGAAATTTACAATGAAGCATTACTTATGATTGAGGATTTATGTTTGGCAATTGGAAATAAGGCTTTAGTTCAATTGGGAATGCCATCACCTAATCGTCCAATGCATGCTTTATTCGAGCAGGAGTTACAACGTGAGTTGCAGTACGATTGTGTTTTGTTGAATGCATACGTTGTAGATAATCGTCCGAAATTAAATTTGGAACAAAAAGTGGCGTATGATTCGATTATGCAAGTTGTCAATAGCGGAGTCGGTGGATTTTATTTTTTGGATGCACCTGGTGGTACCGGAAAAACATTTTTGATTTCTTTGATTTTGGCAACCATACGTTCTGAGAATAAAATTGCATTGGCATTGGCTTCTTCTGGCATAGCTGCAACTTTGTTGGACGGTGGACGGACAGCACATTCTGCTTTGAAATTGCCTTTGAATATTCAAGTTATTGAACATCCGACGTGTAATATATGGAAAACATCTGGAACAGCTAAACTTTTGCAGGCATGTGATATTGTTGTGTGGGATGAGTGCACTATGGCGCATTAGAAATCAGTTGAAAGAATCATTAAAAATGTTCGAGATAATTCAGGCTTATTTGGAGGTGCATTAATTTTATTGTCAGGCGATTTCAGACAAACATTGCCCGTCATTCCTAGATCGACAGTTGCCGATGAAATTAACGCTTGATTGAAATCTTCACATTTATGGAGATTTGTTAAAACGTTGAATCTTACTACCAACGTTCGTGTTAAGTTGCAGAACGATCCAATGAACAAGATATTGCGAATTATCTAACAGAATTTTTGAATTCGTTAGATTTACCAGGATCGCCTCCGCATAATCTCCAATTGAAAGTTGGCGTCACTATCATTATGCTACCCCGTTTGTGTAACGGTACAGACTTGCTGTTAAAAGATTGATGACTTATGTAATTGAAGCTACTATTTTAACTGGGAAATTCAAAGGCGAAGATGTATTCATTCCACGCATCCCAATCGTTCCATCTGACACACCATTTGAATTTAAACGACTTCAGTTTCCTATTTGCCTTGCTTTTGCGGTTACTATGAATAAGGCGCAAGGCCAATCGTTAGGAATTTGTGGAGCTAATTTAGAGTATCCAGTTTTCTCACATGGACAACTGTATGTTGCCTGTTCGCGTGTTGGCAAACCATCGGTTTTGTATATTTACACCGAAAGTGGAAATACAAAAAATGTTGTGTACCACAGACCTTTACAATAAAAATTATTTAACACTGATTAAAATGAACTATGAATTGATTTTACATTTTCCTATTTTGTTTCGCACTACGAAGTGTGCAGGGGGTTCGCTAGTAATCTATATATATAAAAAAATGTTGTCAAATCTGTTTGTGACGAGTGTTTGAGAGTTCGGCTGGGTAAATTGGGTTCGGCCGATACCATTTTGTAGGGTACGTTCTCTAGATGGTTTTAAAAAATGGTTGAAAATGTTTTGATTTGGTCGAGTTATATGTGTTTGAGTGAAGGGTTTTGGACCTATTGGAAATTTTTTTTTTTGCAAATTTGATTTTAATTGATATGAAAAGTAAATGTATGAATTTTATGCAGTTCAAATTGTGTACATACGCGCTATATTTGTTGGAAATAGCAATCAAAATAGCACGCAACCAATAACAAAGGGAAAAAATGGTCATACGACAAATGAACGAAATTTAATTGAATTTTCAAATAAAAAAATTTCATTTTGCTTTGAAGTTGTTGAATTGTGTATCAGTTTTGAGAGTGTA
The DNA here is from genome assembly GCA_920105625.2 of Clusia tigrina. Taxonomy (NCBI): domain Eukaryota; kingdom Metazoa; phylum Arthropoda; class Insecta; order Diptera; family Clusiidae; genus Clusia; species Clusia tigrina. The sequence goes on from OV050030.1 coordinate 318,407,734, forward strand.
AACATATATCGATATCAAGTCAGCTGTTTATATTTTGTGAGAGTTACAGTAAATGGAACGTGGAAAGTGATTTGACAATAGTCTGATTGGAACACATTGGAATTACAGTTCATTTGGTATCAACCTGTTGTTTGTTTACAAAAGTGGATATATTATTCGAGTGGAATCTCAACTGGTGGATGGAGTTTGTTACATTTTGAGAATTTTATTGGATTTTTGGATGTTTAATCACAACAATTGCTGCTTGATTTTTGCTATTAATAGGTGTGAACATTTTAAGCATTCAAATTGGATTTTTGGCCGTTTAGGCACAACAATAGTTGCTGCGGTACGTGTGTGTGAATGTATGTAGGAAATTTATCAACGTTTTGATTTCGAGTGAATTTAAAATTTCAATTGATTTAAGAGTGTGTTGTATTTTATTTTAGCAATTTATTACATTTTTGGCATTTACCATTCTGAGCATTTTATTGGATTTTTTGTGTGTGAATCACAACGTTTGCTGTGTTCAGAGCTGTATATATTTTTAAAATTGGTAATTCTTTGATTGAATCATGTCCTATAACAAACGATTAGTTGTGGAAAAAATTAATGAAAAGTTAATTTTTTAGTTTGGATTTGTTTAGATATATTACAATTTAATCTGTGAACTATTGAAATGACCCGTCGTCGTAGCCAACTTGGGCGTCGTACAGCTACTGCTAGGTCATCTGTGGCGAGTAGAGCTGCGCAAAGCGATGCACAGCGTGCTAATGTAAATGCAGCTGTAAGAGCTGGAATGAGACGTTTGAGAGCATCGAGAAACCCAAGAATTGTTTTGGAACGTGCAGCATTTGCTTATGATGCTTATTTAAATTATGCGTCTCTTGATGTCGTTTCAATTGGAACAATGTCTGTTGTGTGTGTTTATTGCAAGGCTTTCAAATTTAAACATGAAAATCCTGGATTATGTTGTGCAAGTGGCCAAGTGAAATTACCTCAATTGAATCCACCACCAGAGCCTTTGCGTTCAATGATTATTGGCACTTCTCCGAGTTCAAAGCATTTTTAACAAACATACAAACGTACAATTCGTGTTTTCAAATGACGTCGTTTGGTGCCACTAAAATTATTAGAGATAATTTCATGCCGACATTTAAGGTAATTACGGTGAATGACATATATCATGTTTGTTTTGATAATAACAATATGTACGGTTGCAAAAATTTTGGTATTCAACAGATTCAAGGCCAAGTTTACCATCGACTTGGTTCTTTGTTACCACTCCCAGATCAAAGCTATCAATTTTTACAAATATACTTTGTGGGTAACTCGACTGTTGAAACCAATCGTCGTTGTGACATTTCATCAATTTTGAGGAATGATGTTGTTGAACAGTTGCAGAATATGTTGCATGATGAAAATGAGTTAGTTCAATTATTTCAAACAGCATTAGATCAAATGCCATCTGACGAGTATGCAATTGTTATTCGTGCTGATAAAACGCCACCTGGTGAACATGCTAGAAGGTTTAATGCACCAACGATGGATGAAGTGGCTATTGTAATTATTGGAGATGAATTTAAATCGAGAGATATTGTATTACGTCGTCGCAATATGCAGCTTCAACGAGTATCAGAAACTCATCGGTGTTATGACGGTTTGCAGTATCCGTTGTTATTTAGCCGCGGAGAAGATGGTTATCATTTCAATATTAAGATGATAAATCCCTCTTCCGGTTAGTGTGTTCGATTTTTTTTTAATTATTTGTGAAAACTTCTAACTGAATTTAATTTGATTTTAGGTGTTGAAACGAGAAAAAAAGTAAGCGCAATGAATTTTTATTCATATCGTTTCATGGTTCGGCAGGGTGAAGTGAATTATTTGTTATATTGCCGTCGACTTCTTCACCAATTTGTCGTTGACATGTATGCAAAAATCGAGACTGAGAGATTGAATTTCATTAGATTTAATCAGAGGAAATTGCGCTCAGAGGAGTACATTCACTTGCGGGATGCTATAAACAATGATGGAAACGTTGATAATCTTGGCAAAATGATCATATTACCATCGTCATATCAAGGTAGCCCGAGACACATGCACGAATATGCGCAAGACGCAATGAGTTACGTTCGTCATTATGGTCGTCCCGATCTTTTCATCACGTTTACCTGTAACCCTCAATGGGATGAGTTGAAAGACCTTCTTTTTGATGGGCAAAAAACAATGGATCGGCATGATATTACTGCCCGTGTATTCAATCAAAAGTTGAAGGCATTGATGAATTTAATTGTGAAAAGTCGGGTGTTTGGTGAGGTGAAATGTTGGATGTATTCCATTGAATGGCAAAAGCGTGGTTTGCCTCACGCTCATTTTTTGACTTGGCTGGTGAATAAGATCACTCCGGACGAGGTGGATCATGTTATTTCAGCCGAAATACCAGATTGTGCGAGTGATCCGGAATTATATGCAGTTGCTACTCAAAACATGATTCATGGACCATGTGGAGAATACAACGTTAATTCACCATGTATGGCTGAAGGCAAATGTACGAAGCGATATCCAAGAGCTTTGGTATCGGATACAGTAACTGGTGAAGATGGTTATCCTTTGTATCGTCGTAGATCCACTGAGGATCATGGTAGATCTTTGATTAAAGTACGGAATCAAGACGTTGAAGTTGATAATAGATGGATTGTGCCATATTCACCACTGTTGTCGAAAGTTTTCAAAGCACATATAAACGTCGAGTATTGCAATTCTGCTAAGTCAATTAAGTACATTTGCAAATATGTCAACAAAGGAAGCGATATGGCAGTTTTCGGAGTGTCAGATCCAAACAGAAACGACGAAGTAACTCGGTTTCAAATGGGGCGTTATATTAGCAGCAATGAAGCCATTTGGTGTATATTTGCATTTCATATTCATGAGAGGTATCCAACAGTCGTTCACCTTGCGGTACACTTAGAAAATGGCCAACGTGTTTATTTTACAGCTGCAAATGCTGCTGAAAGAGCTGCATCACCTACAGATACAACATTGACAGCTTTTTTCAAGTTGTGTGCAGTTGATGATTTTGCCAAAACGTTGTTGTATGCTGAGGTTCCAACATATTTTACTTGGAATGCAACGAAGAAAGAATTTCAACGACGAAAACAAGGAAATCGTGTGGCAGGTCATATGAATTTGTATTCGAGTGATGCTTTGGGACGAATATACACTGTTCATCCGAATAATGCTGAGTGCTTTTATTTGCGTTTGTTGTTAGTTAATGTTCGTGGGCCAACATCGTTTGGTGATTTGAGAACTGTCGATAGTGAATTATGTGTGACGTACAGAGAAGCATGTCAGAAATTGAATTTGTTGGAAAATGATGCACATTGGGATCACACTTTAGCTGATGCATCTGTTGTTGCTCATCCGCATCAAATTCGGAATTTATTTGCAATAATTTTGTCTACGTGTTTTCCATCAAGTCCGTTGGAGTTATGGACAAAGTATCAAGATTTTTTGTCGGAAGATAATTTGAATCGAATGCGCCGAATTAATCATAATCCAGTGATGGATTTTACTCCAGAAATTTACAATGAAGCATTACTTATGATTGAGGATTTATGTTTGGCAATTGGAAATAAGGCTTTAGTTCAATTGGGAATGCCATCACCTAATCGTCCAATGCATGCTTTATTCGAGCAGGAGTTACAACGTGAGTTGCAGTACGATTGTGTTTTGTTGAATGCATACGTTGTAGATAATCGTCCGAAATTAAATTTGGAACAAAAAGTGGCGTATGATTCGATTATGCAAGTTGTCAATAGCGGAGTCGGTGGATTTTATTTTTTGGATGCACCTGGTGGTACCGGAAAAACATTTTTGATTTCTTTGATTTTGGCAACCATACGTTCTGAGAATAAAATTGCATTGGCATTGGCTTCTTCTGGCATAGCTGCAACTTTGTTGGACGGTGGACGGACAGCACATTCTGCTTTGAAATTGCCTTTGAATATTCAAGTTATTGAACATCCGACGTGTAATATATGGAAAACATCTGGAACAGCTAAACTTTTGCAGGCATGTGATATTGTTGTGTGGGATGAGTGCACTATGGCGCATTAGAAATCAGTTGAAAGAATCATTAAAAATGTTCGAGATAATTCAGGCTTATTTGGAGGTGCATTAATTTTATTGTCAGGCGATTTCAGACAAACATTGCCCGTCATTCCTAGATCGACAGTTGCCGATGAAATTAACGCTTGATTGAAATCTTCACATTTATGGAGATTTGTTAAAACGTTGAATCTTACTACCAACGTTCGTGTTAAGTTGCAGAACGATCCAATGAACAAGATATTGCGAATTATCTAACAGAATTTTTGAATTCGTTAGATTTACCAGGATCGCCTCCGCATAATCTCCAATTGAAAGTTGGCGTCACTATCATTATGCTACCCCGTTTGTGTAACGGTACAGACTTGCTGTTAAAAGATTGATGACTTATGTAATTGAAGCTACTATTTTAGCTGGGAAATTCAATGGCGAAGATGTATTCATTCCACGCATCCCAATCGTTCCATCTGACACACCATTTGAATTTAAACGACTTCAGTTTCCTATTTGCCTTGCTTTTGCGGTTACTATGAATAAGGCGCAAGGCCAATCGTTAGGAATTTGTGGAGCTAATTTAGAGTATCCAGTTTTCTCACATGGACAACTGTATGTTGCCTGTTCGCGTGTTGGCAAACCATCGGTTTTGTATATTTACACCGAAAGTGGAAATACAAAAAATGTTGTGTACCACAGACCTTTACAATAAAAATTATTTAACACTGATTAAAATGAACTATGAATTGATTTTACATTTTCCTATTTTGTTTCGCACTACGAAGTGTGCAGGGGGTTCGCTAGTATAATATAATAATAATAATAAAAAAATTTAATAGTAGGGAACTCCCTTTTACCGTTCATAACGCGGTAAACTCACTCACTATGTAGGTGTTTATTTTTTAAAACGTCCGTAAATTTGATATTACATGCATTAAGTAAAAATACTATAAATGTGAAATACATAAAATCTTATTTTTAAAATTAAGTTCCGTTACTTCTCTATTAAAAAATTTTAAAACAAAGTATATTCTAATTCGAAAATAGTAAGCATAAGTGTGGTTCTACAATTATTACAATAAAGAAAGGGGTGTACATCTACAATTTTTTCAAAAACTAATTGGCTGACGCCAATTCTATGGCATAACTCATTAAAATCCTCAGGTATCTTCTAATTTTGCTTTGTACGCAATGAATTCTGAAGGAGGTGAAACAAGGTGAAACTTATCAAATTCTTTTTCTAATGTGAATAAGAAGCCTCTTCTGAAATTTTCTCATCCCCAAAATAAGGCAGGGGCTCCAAACAATTATGAACTTTATGCAGTTTTAAATATAACACAACAGAAATAATTAATTGCATTAAAAAACGAATAAACAACAAAAAAGCACCAGGATACGATATGTTGACAGGAAAAGCTCTCGCTGAGCTACCTACTATAGGTTATAACTACTTAAGGAATGTTATCAACTCAATGTTCCGACTACAATTTTTTCCCAAAGTATGGAAAGTTGCTAAATTATTGCACTACCGAAGCTGGGAAAAGATGCTACAACTGCTTCGTCGTATAGATCAATTAGCCTACTTCCCATAATCTCTAAAGTTGCTGAAAAACTATTACATGATAGACTTAGCCAGATCCTTGACAATAAAAACATTATACCAAATCATCAATTCGGCTTCAGAAAACGACATTCAACAATTCAACAGATACACCGTATAACAAACAAAATTGAAACAGACATAGAATATAAGCGGTACTGCGTTGCTGTATTCTTAGACGTTGCAAAAGCATTTGACAAAGTATGGCATAAAGGCCTGCTGCAGAAACTGAAGACTGATTGACTACTATTTGATTGTTGAAAGTTATCTTAGTGATCGGTACTTTTACGTCAAATATAATGAAGAGTGTTCATCTATTCATCTTACAACAGCTGGAGTTCCTCAAGGGAATGTTTTAAGACCACTGCTATATGTCATATTTACCTCAGATATACCACTTCCAAAAGAACTGAATACCACAATTGCTACCTTTGTTGACGATACAATCCTCTTAGCATCTGACAAAAATCTAAATACTGCGACTGCAAATCTGCAGATATACACAGAGAAAGTTATGGAATGGTTTGATAAATGGTGCTTGAAAATTAATGAAGATAAGACTGTACAAATAATTTTTACAACTAAAACAAAATTTAACCCAATACCTATTAAAATAAACAATAAAGTTATAAAAATAGGGTCTACAACTAAATACCTTGGTATACACATGGACTCAAAACTAAATTGGCACTACCACATCAAACAAAAAACGAAACAAATAAAAGAAAAATTTAGGCAACTATATTGGTTAATGGGTAAGCAATCTAAACTCACAATTAACAACAAGTTGCTGCTATACAAGTGTACTATAAAGCCAATTTGGACGTACAGACTCCAAGTATGGGGAACGGCAAAGCGGTCACAGATACAAAAAATTCAAAGACAGCAATCTAGAATATTAAGAGTTATCATAAAGTCTGGTTGGTACACAACAAATGAAGATATACACCGCAAACTAAATATGACAAGAATTGACGAAGAAATAAAAAAGATATCCACAAAACACTACGATACAATGCATGGGCATAATAACGAAGAATTAAACGAGTTGCTACATCTAGAAAAAACTACCATGCGACGTTTAAAGAGAACTCGATCAAACGACCTACTGAACTAGGAAATCCAGACTACACATATTAGTAATAGTAATATAAATGTAAATGTAAATAATTATTATAAACATAATTTTGATCATAAATTGTTATAATATAATTATAGGGAATTATTATAATTAATGTAAATAATTTTTGTTGTATCACTTCTTGGCACTGGCCAAGAAGTGATTGTCAAATCATTGTCAAATCATGTACTAGGTGTCAATATAATGGTGAAAGATGTATGAAATAATCGGAAATAAAACAAAAAAAAAAAATATATATATATATATATATAAAAATATAAATATATATATATATATATATATATATATATATATATATATATATATATATATATATTTATATGACACACACGCTCCTGAATGACACTTTAATACCCTGCCAAGTTTCCATTTAGTTGGAGGAATACGATCATCATGGATGACAACAACATCATCCACTTGCAGGTTGGGCTTTTGACGAAACCATTTGACCCTGCGTGGCAGACTGATGAGATATTCGTCACGCCATCGTCGCCAGAAATGTTGTCTCATAGTGGAGATTGCATGCCACCGTTGGTAAATATTGGCTCTGGCAATGCTCTCAATGGCTCACCAAGTATAAAGTGAACGTCGGATGCACGTGAACAGAGGGGCCGCGAGTTGACACAAGCTTCGACTTCTGTTAAGAGAATTCTTTAAATGTAAGCAACGTATCACCAAGAACTCTTCTAAGGTGATATTTGATACGCTTAATGCCAGTTTCCCAGGGTGCCAAGAGGGACAGGTACACGTTAGGGTTTCCTGCTACTAACAGCTCATGTCTCTTAAATCTTCCTACTCGCACCTCCACGTGGTGCACCCTGGTAACTTGAGCAACCTAGGTGAAGATGTGGTAACCAACCCATGTGGGATCCTTGGTCAGGGCCAACTATAGAGGGAGCATTGGTGAGGCCACTCTGACAAATTCGGTTTAAGGATTCATCAAAGTGTGCGAGGCCAGGTGGGGTCTCGCATGTAGGAACGGTGGTGGAGGAGTACTATAGGTACCAACGGCAGCGCCCATACCCCCGAAGTGGGTTACCACCAAACAAACAAAAAATCCCTAGCTTAGGGTTGTGCGCTGGGCTTGGAACCCGCCACATAAAAAAAACAGCAAAGCAGACTCGGTGTAGGTTTTGTGGTAAGCAAACGACTGCGAGATAAAGTCCTGGGATTTACCCCAGTCGACGACAGGCTTGCCACACTCCGCATTAAGGCGTAATACTTTAACATCAGTCTAATCTGCGCACATGCTCCAACGGATGAGAAAGACGAAAACACCAAGGATGCCTTCTCGATCAACTAGAAAAAACCTTCGATCGATGCCCCCGCCACGATGTAAAAATTGTACTAGAGGACTTCAACGCCAAGGTGGGCAGCGAAAGCATTTTGAACCAACCGTCGGTAAGTTCAGCCTCCTCAGAAAACGGTATGAAGCTGATCGACTTCACCGCAGCACGGAACATGGTAGTAAGTAGTACTAAATTCCAACATCCCGATATTCATAAAGCCACCTGGCTGTCCCCTGATCATGAAACCAGGAACGACGGCAGGCATGCATCCAGCATGTTAGACGTACGTATAATCCGAGGTGCCAACATTGACTCGGACCACTACCTTGTTGTAGCTAAGGTACTAAAGCACTCGCCTCAGTGCGGCAAAAAACGTACGCTCTAATTCGCAGAGGAAGCTTGACGTCGGAAAGCTACAATCGCAACAGACAGCTACCGTATTTGCTTCTCGGCTCTCGAATGCTGATGGATTCTCCCCCTGATCTCAATACTTGCGCGCAGTGGTCGCGTATTTTCCATCGGAGCTATTCAAGGCTGGCGGCGATGAGCTCACGAATCGCATGCACCAGCTCATCTGCAAAATATGGTCGGAGGAATGCATGCCCAGCAACTGGAACTTAAGTGTGCTCTGCCCAATCCACAAGAAGGGTAATCCGGCAGTGCGGCTTCAGACCTGGTAGAGGCACCAGTGACCAAATGTTCACACTACGCCAAATCCTGCAGAAAACCCTAGAGAAGCAGATCGACATACACCACCTTTTCGTCGATTTCAAAGCCGCATTCGACAGCACCGTAAGGAGTCAGCTGTACGCCGCAATGTCTGATTTTTGCGTCCCTGCTAAGCTAATTCGGCTGTGCAAAATGACGCTAACCACCACCACTGGCTCAGTTAAAATCGGTAATGACGTTTCCGAGCCGTTTGTTACTGAGCGAGGATTCAGACAAGGTGACCTCCTTATCGTGTGTTTTCTTCAATCTAATGTTGGAACAAATCGTACGCGCAGCAGATCTAAATCGCACAGGTACTATCTTCCACAAGAGTGTCATGTTACTGGCGTACGCTGATGATATAGACATCGGCCATAATAGCCGCGCCGTGAGTGCTGCATTTTCCGGCTTGGAGAGAGAAGCGAGGCCAGTGGGTTTAGCGGTAAACGAGGGCAAAACGAAGTACTTGGACACCACGTCACTGTTGGCGACTACAACATTGAGGTTGTGAAGGACTTCGTTTATCTGGGAGCCAGCATCGACACCACGAACGATGTCAGCAAGGAAATCAGTGAAGAATCAGTCTTACCAACAAGTGTTACTTTGGGCTCAGTAGGCAATTGAGAAGCAGAGCCCTCTCTCGACGAACAAAAATTACGCTCTACAAAGCCCTCATGCTTCCCGTCCTGCTGTATGGTGCCGAAACCTAGACGATGACAAACAACGATGAGCGAGCTTTGGGGGCGTTCGAGAGAAAACTTCTTCGAAGGATCTATGGTCCTATATGCGTCAACGGAAATTATCGAATCAGATGGAACAACGAGCTGTATGAGCTGTACGCCGAAATTGATATAGTTCAGCGCATTAAAACATAGCGGCTGCGCTGGCTGGGACATGTTGTGCGAATGAATGAAAGTGCTCTGGCGAAAAAAGTATTTGAATCGATGCCGACGGGTGGCGGTCGCAGGAGGGGGAGACCACCACTACGTTGGAAGGACCAGGTTCAAGAGGACCTGGCTGCACTTGTTGTTTCCAATTGGAGCCAGCGTGCGCGAAGCAGCGACGACTGGCGAAGTCTCATAACTCGGCAATGATCAGAAATGGTTGTACGCCAATTATGATGATGAATGCCAATTTCCCAATAGCCACCCATATGAGGAGCATTAGGTGGGTTAAAATGCAGAGGTGTGTTACAGTCTATAAAATATCTGCTCACGGTCTTATCAGCCATGCATTGACGGAGCATGACTCGTAGTTCCTTCTCAGCACCAACAAAATTCGTGCCGTTATCAGAATGCATATGTTGGCAGTAGCCTCTACTGTTAATGAATCGTTTGAAAGCGTTGATAAAAGCTACAGTCGCCTACAAATTCAATGTGCATGGCACCAGTGCTCATACATATAAATGAGCAGATGTAACCTTTTACCGTTTTTGCTCCTCTACCAGCTAAAAATTTGTAGGAGTATGGGCCTACGAAATCTACTGCACTCTGGAGGAAACAACGTGAATTCGTCAAACGGTTAATTGGCAAATCCGCCATGGATTGTTGGAGCGTTTTACGATTTAATCGCTTGCATTTAGCGCAATGGCGATATACCCTTCGTACCACATCGGGAGACTTGGACCCAAAACCGCCGTTGTAGAACTGTTCGCATAATTTGAGGTCCACCATATAACGTGAATATGTGAATGTCCCATATGATGAGTATAGCTATAGGCGATTTCTTCAGTAAAATGATAGGGTGTTTGACATCATTAGAGACGATAGCAGGTCTAATGCGACCACCAACTCGCAACACCTCTTTTTCATCTAAAAATGGTTGTAATCGCAGCAAAGTGCTCCGCAGAGGGATTGGCTTATTTGATCTACAAAGTGAAATTTCAGTAGCAAAATAGTAGTTCTGGGTATACTTAAGTTTAATTCAGCGTTCTGCAATTCGTTGCACGTTAGAGACCCAATCGAAGCAAGACCTTCATTTCCTGCTCTCTTAGCGCGTATGTTAGCAAGAAATCGCAAGAGATATGCAGTTTGTCTCTTCAATTTGGTGAATGAAGAATATTTCGTCGATAGTGCCCAGGATTCCTCCGATTCATCAATATGAACTACAGGTTTGCGAGGCTTTAACTCTAAGTCCGTTGTAAGTTGTACCGATTAATGATGATTCCAGCCAGCATTCGGTTCTCTTAACCAGTCTGGACCATGCCACCATAATATATTTTGAATAAGATTAGAAGGCATGATCCCTCTAGATGCGCAATCCGCAGGTTTGTGCTCGGAAGACACATGTCTCCAACATTCTGGGGGAAGCACCTCGTGAATTGAAGCCACTCTATTAGCTACAAAGGTGGACCAACGACTTGGATGCCCTTGCAGCCAAGCTAGAGTGATGGTGGAATCAGTCCAAGCATTTAGTGGTATATTTTCAATACCTAAACTGGACACCACATATCGTGTAAGTTTACCAGCGAGATGTGCTGCGCAAAGTTCAAGACGAGGTAATGTGGTTGGCTTGAGTGGTGCAACTTTAGTTCGAGCAGCAACCAACGTGACAACAATGTCACCTAATTCATCAATCATTCAGTTGTAAAGTGCAGCTGCATAAGCGCTCTCCGATGCATTAGCAAAAATATGAAATTCGTTGAAAAATCCAGGTTGTCCGGTGCCAATCCAACGAGATAATTTAAGTGTGGAGATTTTTAGTAGATCGTTACGATGGGCAAGTCATTGTTGAGCAATAGTCTCGGGTACTGAGTCGACCCAATCAACATTTGTTTGCCAGATTTGTTGAAACCAGATTTTAGCCATGGTTCTATCAGGCCCAGTGGATCGAATAAGGTACTGGCATCGGAGAGAAAAGCTCTTTTAGAAAATTGAAGGAAGTTCTTTCAGGCATATTGTGAAAGTTAAGCAGTCTTCTTCTGTATTCTATATCATACCCAAAGTACGAACATCTTGATCGTCTAGCCAGGAAGTAGGTATTTGTTTTTGAAATGTGTGGTATCAGATCAGCTAGATCCTTGCAATTAGTTGCCCACTTTCGTAGCTCGATACAACCAGTACAAAATACCGTGTAAATATCTTCCTGCAAGTTAATGAGCGTCTTAGCAGACGGGGCACCTGTGAGCAAATCGTCCATATAGAAATCACGGCAAATAAGATGTGTGGCTTCCTTGTACTTCTCTGCGACATCTATTGCAGTTTGTTGAAGCGATTTGATGGCCAAGTGTGATGCGGCGGCTACTCCATATGTAACGCGTAACATAAGAAAAGCTTGGATTGGCTCGTCTGACCTTTCTCGCCATACTACACGCTGATAATTTGTATGATCATCAGGCACAAGAATCTGGCGGTACATTTTTTCCACGTCAGCCGTCATGGCAAAGCGATGCTTTCTAAAACGCAGCAGAATAGACAGACGGTCTTGCTGAAGCGAAGGCCCGATCATCAAGTACTATTAAGAGAGTAACCTGTGGAAGATTTCATTGAAGCATTGAAAACGACACGTAACTTGGTCGTTGAGCTCGTAGTCTTCAACACTGAATGGTGAGGCATGTAGTAGGATTGCGCCGGTAAATCATACACCTTTTCCATGTGCCCCATTTGAATTAGTTCTCGCATGAATTCAGTCGACCTAGAGCACGCAATATATGTTGTAGTAACGGGTCCAGCACGCGCTTAATATTGTTAGCTGAATCGTCGCCTGCCGTTTCAACAGAGAAAATTGCCCCAAAATGGTGCTCTACGATAACCCGAAGATTATTTTATCTGGACTTGAGAAGGCTCCAAGCTTCCGCACAGTTTGCATCACAAACCTTCAAGTTTTCAATAACTTGCAGCGCTTCGCCTTTCAAACAGCTTACCAAATAATGCATTTTTTGCATGTTGAATAGATTAACATTCGAATCGATTAGCAAGTGGAATGAATCATAAAAAACAACCCATTCAGTAGGATCATCAGAAAAAGATTGCAGTTCTATTTTTAGTAGTTGAATACTCGTAGATGCTGTAATAGGAGCTACGTTCCTCATTGTAGGTTCAATTTCAGCATCCTGGAGAAAACGACTAAAATTTGAAAGAGCGCTGATGCCTCAGCCTGGCCACGGACGTTGTCCTCTGCATCAGCGCTTTCAGGCCCACACGTTACCTTAACTCGCTCTTGAGCTGAGTTGAAACGAACCCATTGTTCGCCCAAAACTTGAAAGTGACCTTTCATTATAGTTCGGTCTAGTGACAATAAATCTTGGCTTATTTTCAGAAAACATTTTATTGAGTTCCGAGCAGAATCTCTCACTTTAATGTCTGACATATTATTGTTCAATAAGAACAATATTGAAGTCAACACAAAAAGTAAAATAATGTCAATGTTAATAACTTGTTTTAACCTTAAATAGCGGCGCGTGTTCACGGGAGTTTCACTTTCCCGTTGCACTGAAAGTTTAAATAGCGGCTCGTGTTCAATATACCGATTTGTTTGCGGATAGGATCTTTATCAAAATTTATTTTAATTTTATTAAAATTTCTTTTAATAAACAACAAAAATTAATCCGGCTCGAAGGACCATAAAATATTGCGTTAATATACCTTTTACGAAAAAAAACAAAAAGGTTTTGCGGGATGATGCGTGCTTACCGATCGGCGTTTGCTTTAATAACAAGGTTTTCTTCTAGAGTTAGAATTTAAGTACAAGCAAGAGAATCACATTTTAGAACAAAGTACAGTAAGCGAAAGGCAACTTACGCGCTAACATGCCGCCAGCCTTGAATTAAGTTCAACATAAATTTCATTAATTACGTGATACAATATAAAGATAATACATATAAGTGGCTAATATAAAATTGTCAGCTAAACTCCTTCATCGAATAGATCCCCCTTCGTTGGCAAGCGGCAAAGTTTCACTGCCGGACGAACACAATCTCCATCTGTGGCTCTAATGGTGGCAACTCGTAGACCGTCTGCTCCTGGATGACACTTTAATACCCTGCCAAGTTTCCATTTAGTTGGAGGAATACGATCATCATGGATGACAACAACATCATCCACTTGCATGTTGGGCTTTTGACGAAACCATTTGACCCTGCGTGGCAGACTGATGAGATATTCGTCACGCCATCGTCGCCAGAAATGTTTTCTCATAGTGGAGATTGCATGCCAACGTTGGTAAATATTGGCTCTGGCAATGCTCTCAATGGCTCACAAAGTATAAAGTGAACGTCGGATGCACGTGAACAGAGGGGCCGCGAGTTGACACAAGCTTCGACTTCTGTTAAGAGAATTCTTTAAATGTAAGCAACGTATCACCAAGAACTCTTCTAAGGTGATATTTGATACGCTTAATGCCAGTTTCCCAGGGTGCCAAGAGAGACAGGTAAACGTTAGGGTTTCCTGCTACTAACGGCTCATGTCTCTTAAATCTTCCTACTCGCACTTCCACGTGGTGCACCCTGGTAACTTGAGCAACCTAGGTGAAGATGTGGAAACCAACCCATGTGGGATCCTTGGTCAGGGCCAACTAGAGAGGGAGCATTGGTGAGGCCACTCTGACAAATTCGGTTTAAGGATTCATCAAAGTGTGCGAGGCCAGGTGGGGTCTCGCATGTAGGAACGGTGGTGGAGGAGTACTATAGGTACCAACGGCAGCGCCCATACCCCCGAAGTGGGTTACCACCACACAAACAAGAAATCCCTAGCTTAGGGTTGTGCGCTGGGCTTGGAACCCGCCACATAAAAAAAAACTACTCCAGTGAATATAAGATTGAAGCCTCGGATGAAATACCTCACAACTGTTGACGACAACCCCCGAAAACGTTATAAGGAACCCGATTTAAGGATATGCACCTGGAATGTCCGGACCCTTAATAGGGAAGGTGCCTCTATCCTGCTGGTTGACGTCCTCGAAATATATAAAGCTGACGTCACCACACTCCAGGAGATGTGATGGACGGGACATAGAGGCTCAAAAAAAGCTACATGTGACATCTACTACAGCTGCCATGCGACGAAGCGCAGACTCGGTGTAGGTTTTGTGGTAAGCAAACGACTGCGAGATGAAGTCCTGGGATTTACCCCAGTCGACGACAGGCTTGCTACACTCCGCATTAAGGCGTAATACTTTAACATTAGCCTAATCTGCGCACATGCTAAAACGGATGAGAAAGACGAAAACACCAAGGATGCCTTCTACGATCAACTAGAAAAAACCCCCGCCACGATGTAAAAATTGTGCTAGGTGACTTCAACGCCAAGGTGGACAAAGAAAGCAATTTTGAACCAACCGTAGGTAAGTTCAGCCTCCACGAGCAGTCATCAGAAAACGGTTTGAGGCTGATCGACTTCGCCGCAGCACGGAACATGGTAGTAAGTAGTACTAAATTCCAACATCCCGATATTAATAAAGCCACCTGGCTGTCCCCTGATCATGAAACCAGGAACGACGGCAGGCATGCATCCAGCATGTTAGACGTACGTACAATCCGAGGTGCCAACATTGACTCGGACCACTACCTTGTTGTAGCTAAGGTTCGCACTCGCCTCAGTGCGGCAAAAAACGTACGCTCTAATTCGCAGAGGAAGCTTGACGTCGGAAAGCTACAATCGCAACAGACAGCTACCGTATTTGCTTCTCGGCTCTCGAATGCTGACGGATTCTCCCCCTGATCTCAATACTTACGCGAAGTGGTCGGGTATTTCCCAATCCATGCGCAAGGCCGCTGAAGATGTGATTGGCTATCACCGCCCGAAGAAAAACAACTGGTATGACGAAGAGTGTCGCAACGGCGCTGCAGAGAAAGGCGCAGGATACCAACTCACCCATCGGCTGCAACGCGAGCTGCTAAGGAGCGATATCGAGAGAAGAGAAGGGAAGAGAAGCGTCTTTTTAGGCGCCAGAAACGAGAAGCCGTAAAGAGAGAATGCGAGGAAATCGAGGTCTTTGGCAGCAGGAATATGGCTCGAAAATTCTACGAACGTGTGAGGCGACAAACGGAAGGTTTTAAGACCGGAGCCAATTCCTGCAAAGACGAAAACGGGAATTTAGTGACGGATGTCCAGAGCATACTCACGTTATGGAGGGAACACTTCTCGAAGCTGCTGAATGGCGACAGCGCTAATGATAACAATGAAGATGAGCCCGACCCCACGGTTGCTGACGACGAACATGAAGTAGCGCCCCCCGACTATGACGAGGTCTTGCTAGCTATTAGGCGGTTCAAAAACAACAAAGCCGCCGGAGCTGATGGTATACCATCGGAGCTATTCAAGGCTGGCGGCGATGAGCTCACGAATCGCATGCACCAGCTCATCTGCAAAATATGGTCGGAAGTGTGCTCTTAAGTGTGCTCTGCCCAATCCACAAGAAGGGTAATCCGGCAGTGCGGCTTCAGACCTGGTAGAGGCACCAGTGACCAAATGTTCACACTACGCCAAATCCTGCAGAAAACCCTAGAGAAGCAGATCGACATACACCACCTTTTCGTCGATTTCAAAGCCGCATTCGACAGCACCGTAAGGAGTCAGCGCCGCTATGTCTGAATTTTGCGTCCCTGCTAAGCTAATTCGGCTGTGCAAAATGACGCTAACCAACCACCACTGGCTCAGTTAAAATCGGTAATGACGTTTCCGAGCCGTTTGTTACTGAGCGAGGATTCAGACAAGGTGACCTCCTTATCGTGTGTTTTCTTCAATCTAATGTTGGAACAAATCGTACGCGCAGCAGATCTAAATCGCACAGGCACTATCTTCCACAAGAGTGTCATGTTACTGGCGTACGCTGATGATATAGACATCGGCCATAATAGCCGCGCCGTGAGTGCTGCATTTTCCGGCTTGGAGAGAGAAGCGAGGCCAGTGGGTTTAGCGGTAATCGAGGGCAAAACGAAGTACTTGGACACCACGTCACTGTTGGCGACTACAACATTGAGGTTGTGAAGGACTTCGTTTATCTGGGAGCCAGCATCGACACCACGAACGATGTCAGCAAGGAAATCAGTGAAGAATCAGTCTTACCAACAAGTGTTACTTTGGGCTCAGTAGGCAATTGAGAAGCAGAGCCCTCTCTCGACGAACAAAAATTACGCTCTACAAAGCCCTCATGCTTCCCGTCCTGCTGTATGGTGCCGAAACCTAGACGATGACAAACAACGATGAGCGAGCTTTGGGGGCGTTCGAGAGAAAACTTCTTCGAAGGATCTATGGTCCTATATGCGTCAACGGAAATTATCGAATCAGATGGAACAACGAGCTGTATGAGCTGTACGCCGAAATTGATATAGTTCAGCGCATTAAAACATAGCGGCTGCGCTGGCTGGGACATGTTGTGCGAATGGATGAAAGTGCTCTGGCGAAAAAAGTATTTGAATCGATGCCGACGGGTGGCGGTCGCAGGAGGGGGAGACCACCACTACGTTGGAAGGACCAGGTTCAAGAGGACCTGGCTGCACTTGTTGTTTCCAATTGGCGCCAGCGTGCGCGAAGCAGCGACGACTGGCGAAGTCTCATAACTCGGCAATGATCAGAAATGGTTGTACGCCAATTATGATGATGAATGCCAATTTCCCAATAGCCACCCATCTGAGGATCATTAGGTGAGTTAAAATGCAGAGGTGTGTTACAGTCTATAAAATATCTGCTCACGGTCTTATCAGCCATGCATTGACGGAGCATGACTCGTAGTTCCTTCTCAGCACCAACAAAATTCGTGCCGTTATCAGAATGCATATGTTGGCAGTAGCCTCTACTGTTAATGAATCGTTTGAAAGCGTTGATAAAAGCTACAGTCGCCTACAAATTCAATGTGCATGGCACCAGTGCTCATACATATAAATGAGCAGATGTAACCTTTTACCGTTTTTGCTCCTCTACCAGCTAAAAATTTGTAGGAGTATGGGCCTACGAAATCTACTGCACTCTGGAGGAAACAACGTGAATTCGTCAAACGGTTAATTGGCAAATCCGCCATGGATTGTTGGAGCGTTTTACGATTTAATCGCTTGCATTTAGCGCAATGGCGATATACCCTTCGTACCACATCGGGAGACTTGGACCCAAAACCGCTGTTGTAGAACTGTTCGCATAATTTGAGGTCCACCATATAACGTGAATATGTGAATGTCCCATATGATGAGTATAGCTATAGGCGATTTCTTCAGTAAAATGATAGGGTGTTTGACATCATTAGAGACGATAGCAGGTCTAATGCGACCACCAACTCGCAACACCTCTTTTTCATCTAAAAATGGTTGTAATCGCAGCAAAGTGCTCCGCAGAGGGATTGGCTTATTTGATCTACAAAGTGAAATTTCAGTAGCAAAATAGTAGTTCTGGGTATACTTAAGTTTAATTCAGCGTTCTGCAATTCGTTGCACGTTAGAGACCCAATCGAAGCAAGACCTTCATTTCCTGCTCTCTTAGCGTGTATGTTAGCAAGAAATCGCAAGAGATATGCAGTTTGTCTCTTCAATTTGGTGAATGAAGAATATTTCGTCGATAGTGCCCAGGATTCCTCCGATTCATCAATATGAACTACAGGTTTGCGAGGCTTTAACTCTAAGTCCGTTGTAAGTTGTACCGATTAATGATGATTCCAGCCAGCATTCGGTTCTCTTAACCAGTCTGGACCATGCCACCATAATATATTTTGAATAAGATTAGAAGGCGTGATCCCTCTAGATGCGCAATCCGCAGGTTTGTGCTCGGAAGACACATGTCTCCAACATTCTGGGGGAAGCACCTCGTGAATTGAAGCCACTCTATTAGCTACAAAGGTGGACCAACGACTTGGATGCCCTTGCAGCCAAGCTAGAGTGATGGTGGAATCAGTCCAAGCATTTAGTGGTATATTTTCAATACCCAAACTAGACACCACATATCGTGTAAGTTTACCAGCGAGATGTGCTGCGCAAAGTTCAAGACGAGGTAATGTGGTTGGCTTGAGTGGTGCAAATTTAGTTCGAGCAGCAACCAACGTGACAACAATGTCACCTAATTCATCAATCATTCAGTTGTAAAGTGCAGCTGCATAAGCGCTCTCCGATGCATTAGCAAAAATATGAAATTCGTTGAAAAATCCAGGTTGTCCGGTGCCAATCCAACGAGATAATTTAAGTGTGGAGATTTTTAGTAGATCGTTACGATGGGCAAGTCATTGTTGAGCAATAGTCTCGGGTACTGAGTCGACCCAATCAACATTTGTTTGCCAGATTTGTTGAAACCAGATTTTAGCCATGGTTCTATCAGGCCCAGTGGATCGAATAAGGTACTGGCATCGGAGAGAAAAGCTCTTTTAGAAAATTGAAGGAAGTTCTTTCAGGCATATTGTGAAAGTTAAGCAGTCTTCTTCTGTATTCTATATCATACCCAAAGTACGAACATCTTGATCGTCTAGCCAGGAAGTAGGTATTTGTTTTTGAAATGTGTGGTATCAGATCAGCTAGATCCTTGCAATTAGTTGCCCACTTTCGTAGCTCGATACAACCAGTACAAAATACCGTGTAAATATCTTCCTGCAAGTTAATGAGCGTCTTAGCAGACGGGGCACCTGTGAGCAAATCGTCCATATAGAAATCACGGCAAATAAGATGTGTGGCTTCCTTGTACTTCTCTGCGACATCTATTGCAGTTTGTTGAAGCGATTTGATGGCCAAGTGTGATGCGGCGGCTACTCCATATGTAACGCGTAACATAAGAAAAGCTTGGATTGGCTCGTCTGACCTTTCTCGCCATACTACACGCTGATAATTTGTATGATCATCAGGCACAAGAATCTGGCGGTACATTTTTTCCACGTCAGCCGTCATGGCAAAGCGATGCTTTCTAAAACGCAGCAGAATAGACAGACGGTCTTGCTGAAGCGAAGGCCCGATCATCAAGTACTATTAAGAGAGTAACCTGTGGAAGATTTCATTGAAGCATTGAAAACGACACGTAACTTGGTCGTTGAGCTCGTAGTCTTCAACACTGAATGGTGAGGCATGTAGTAGGATTGCGCCGGTAAATCATACACCTTTTCCATGTGCCCCATTTGAATTAGTTCTCGCATGAATTCAGTCGACCTAGAGCACGCAATATATGTTGTAGTAACGGGTCCAGCACGCGCTTAATATTGTTAGCTGAATCGTCGCCTGCCGTTTCAACAGAGAAAATTGCCCCAAAATGGTGCTCTACGATAACCCGAAGATTATTTTATCTGGACTTGAGAAGGCTCCAAGCTTCCGCACAGTTTGCATCACAAACCTTCAAGTTTTCAATAACTTGCAGCGCTTCGCCTTTCAAACAGCTTACCAAATAATGCATTTTTTGCATGTTGAATAGATTAACATTCGAATCGATTAGCAAGTGGAATGAATCATAAAAAACAACCCATTCAGTAGGATCATCAGAAAAATATTGCAGTTCTATTTTTAGTAGTTGAATACTCGTAGATGCTGTAATAGGAGCTACGTTCCTCATTGTAGGTTCAATTTCAGCATCCTGGAGAAAACGACTAAAATTTGAAAGAGCGCTGATGCCTCAGCCTGGCCACGGACGTTGTCCTCTGCATCAGCGCTTTCAGGCCCACACGTTACCTTAACTCGCTCTTGAGCTGAGTTGAAACGAACCCATTGTTCGCCCAAAACTTGAAGGTGACCTTTCATTATAGTTCGGTCTAGTGACAATAAATCTTGGCTTATTTTCAGAAAACATTTTATTGAGTTCCGAGCAGAATCTCTCACTTTAATGTCTGACATATTATTGTTCAATAAGAACAATATTGAAGTCAACACAAAAAGTAAAATAATGTCAATGTTAATAACTTGTTTTAACCTTAAATAGCGGCGCGTGTTCACGGGAGTTTCACTTTCCCGTTGCACTGAAAGTTTAAATAGCGGCTCGTGTTCAATATACCGATTTGTTTGCGGATAGGATCTTTATCAAAATTTATTTTAATTTTATTAAAATTTCTTTTAATAAACAACAAAAATTAATCCGGCTCGAAGGACCATAAAATATTGCGTTAATATACCTTTTACGAAAAAAAAACAAAAAGGTTTTGCGGGATGATGCGTGCTTACCGATCGGCGTTTGCTTTAATAAGAAGGATTTGTGCTAAAGTTAGAATTTAAGTACAAGTGAGAGAAGCAAATTTTAGAACTAAGTACAGTAAGCGAAAGGCAACTTACGCTCTAACAATGCATATGTAACAATGCTTGTATGCAAGGCACGTAGCAGTTGAGTATTTTTGAGGTTTCCGCTCCCTTAATAATCTATTAAGTGTTTTAAAAATTAAAAGTTTAATTAAAACAATTTACTTTAGCATGCGTAAAATAACACGGGTGATTAAAGATAATAATAGCATTTATACAGATTTTAGCTGGAATCCATAACAGAGACATGTTGACTAAATTCACAGAATTTGCTCTTCTGCCGAGTGCCGCTTATTAATGCCGTGAGTGCAAGTAATATGTTTGTAAAATTTAAATCTTAACGTTTCCTGTAATTTAAATTCATCCACGATATAAAACTGATTTTATCGTTAAAAAATGATTTTATTTAATATTTTTTAATATACAACACTTCCAATTCTGGCGGTAGAATCAAATGAGATGAAATGTGAGTGAGTATGACCAGGGCTATCCATTTAATTATTTCCTTTTTATTTATCGTATTTCCTATTTGTTTATTGTTTATAATTATATCTAATTATATTTAAGATAATTATATCTAATTATGTTTAATATAATTATATCTAATGCTTATGAAATAGAGTTATGTTAATAAGAGGAGAAAAATCTTTTTTTGGATAAATTCAGAATAGTTTTACTAAATTGAAGCATTGTTTTGAGTAACCGCAAATAAGTTAAGTATTACTAGAGTAACAATATGTTAGCATTATTAATGTAATTTACAAATCAATTATTTAAATAGTGTTTGTCTGAGGTAATCAATAGACTTAACGCTGTTTTAAAACAAATAAATAAATGCGAATTTGAAATTAATATATTTTTATCTTAGGAATTCCATGAAACAGATTTCCGGATTTTAGATTTATTTATAAATATTAAAATGTTGAGGTGGAGTATATAATTACATTTCATTCTGTAAAATATATTTTTGTTATTCAATTCCAATTATTTGCTATTATGTTTTGTAGTTTTATTAGTTTATATTCATTAGAAAGAAGAAACCAAATAAAAAAAATTTGACAAGCCGTATTGAAATAAGTAATTACCTATTAAATAAGTATTAACAAATTTATGCTTTCAATATATTGAGTATAATTCCTAATAGAGGCTGATTTTTAGACGTTGGTTCTCAAGCGGAAATAAAACGCATATAATTTAATGCTATTGCCAAGAAATTACCTTTATTATAAAGATAAGGGTTTGCCATTATGTTTTAAAAATGATTTCGGGCAAGTGGCCGCCGCGGCTGTCTCGAATAAATTCCAGCCAAGAGGCCCAATTTTCGAACACTTTTTGCAACAATTGGGGCCGTATGTCAGAAATAACGCGACGAATATTCTCTTCCAAGGCGTCAATAATCTCGGGCTTATCTGCGTAGACAATCGACTTCACATAACCCTACAAAAAATAGTCCAGCGGTGTTAAATCGCACGATCTTGGAGGTCACGCCATAGGCCCACGACCCGAGATAATGCGCTCACCAAAAGTTTCCTTCGATGAATTGATTGTTTCGTTGGCTGTATGGCATGTAGCGCCGTCTTATTGGAACCAAAGATCGTCCACATCAACATCCTCCAATTAAGGCACGAAATAGTCATTAATCATGGCTCTATAGCGTTCCCCATTAACTGTAACAGTATAGCCGGCTTCATTTTTGAAGAAATATGGACCAATGATTCCCTCTGCCCATAGAGCACACCAAACAGTGACTTTTTAAAGATGTAACGGTGTCTCAATAATGGCTTGTGGATTATCGTTACTCCAAATTCGACAATTTTGCTTATTAACGTATCCATTCAACCAAAAGTGAGTTTCATCGCTGAACAAAATTTTCGAAATTTTCCGAACCATTATTTTGGTAATAAATTTACACGATTTCCAAACGTTGTTCAGGAGTAAGTCTATTCAATATGTAATGGCAAACCAAACTGAGCATAAATCAAGTGACAGCTGTCAAAACGACCAACTCCGAAAAAAGCATTGCTAGATTGAAAATCACCCGTCTAAAAAAAAACACCCTTTATTAGTAATGATCAAAATTGTCAAATGAGAAAATATTTAAAGAAACTGATATTGGTACTCTTTGGCGCAAGAATAGTAGTAACATTTTAACGAACTACAACCCTAAATATGATTTTCTACTTTTCCCCAATGCTTTGTTTATCATCAGTGGGTAATCTGGATTGGTTTGTTTATCATTGGTTCTGAAGAAAATCAGCCACACTACTACAGCTTTGCACATGTGTTAGTGTGCGGAAGACAAGAGTAATTTCTCTGTATTCTCTTGTCTCTGGTTCCCACCGACAAGGTGTCCTCTCATTTTTGTTTTTAACCGAGTTAAGAGAGTTAACCTTATGTAAACCATGGTTCACGCCATTTTTTTATATGGAATTTCCTGCTCTCAGCTCACAATACATTAAATGTATTTTGCTCTCAGCTGCAAATAAACCACAATTAAACTCGAAGTTGAGAGCGAGTTTACTTGTGGTGAAGAAAGCTCTTTTACTATTTGATGAGACAGCTTTTTTTTGGTTACCTTTTTGTCGTTGCCAGGTCGATAAATTTTTAATAAATTATATTTGGAAATTTGAAAATTTCAAGTTTTTGATTTTCAAAACCCTTTTAATAGAATTTATGCGAAATAAGTTAAATTTTATAATAAAAGAATGAAACTTTAGGTTCTTTAGAGTAGTTTGCACAAACTTATTGGAATTTTTAAAGGTTGTCTTAACATTTTTTCTGAGGGAATTCTTGGTGTGTGAATACTGCTCATTTGTTCACATATTTAAAATTATTTACATTCTGCGGAATGTTTAAAATTAAAATTAAAAATACTAGTTAATTATGGATGGTACACCAATTAAAAAAAGAAAAGTGTGGATCGAAGGAAAGGAAGTACTATTCTTAAATTTATGTGCGGAGAAAATGCCAGATCTTCGTCGTATGCGCAGAAAACACGCAATTAAAATTAATAAAAATGTCTTCCTTCGCATCAATGCCACACTTATTTTATTGATCTGCTCAATTTTAACAAAATTTTCTCTCAAAACTAAATATTGATTAGTAATAAATAAAATATTTCCTATTTTATTCAACATTGTGTATCTTGTAATGTTTCGATTGAAAAATTGGGGCGGGAATCTTAACCATAATTAACCTTTTTTTCGGTGGAACTATTGACAGATAGTCACGAGTTTCGCCCTCTCAAAAAATAGTTAACCATGGTAGAGCTTTAAGTGGGAACAACTTGAACGCCAGAAATATGTGGAAACGTAAAATCCATTATGTCTTACATTATAAAGTAATTACATACAGTAAAGAGTTAGTCAAACATAAATTTCCTGCCTTTAAACTTACTGAAAACCTTAATAACTGCATCGTAATCTAGCTTAGATGCTGTATCTGCTTCAATTTTGATAAAACTGTAAGATCTGAAAGTCTCTGCTGACCCATTGTGCTTCTTAAATAATTTTTTATTAGTTTTAATTTTTCATATCCATCCATTTCTCTAGCTCTTCTAGAATGGAATTAGTAAGATACTCTAAAGTCGTCTCAGCGACAGCAAGAAATCCGATAAAGATTTCTTCTATTGTGCCGCTTGATGTATTACAAAATCTCAAGGTAATTGATATTTGCTCAATTCGAATGTAATCTCTAGTGCAGTCGTCAAAATAGAATAGTACTTTACCTTTCTTACCCTACGAATCGCTTCATCGGTAGCTGTTTTTGCCATCAATGAGATGAATTCAATTTGAATATTGGTGTGGAAGTTGTTTATCATTAATGCGATTCATACGGACTCGTAGTGTAGGATCATATTTACATATCAATTTAAACAAGTTGTGGAGATGAAATTTGCCAACTGACAAATTTCACTCACACAAGAAAATCTGTAAAACACTAGTAGGCGAAAGAAAGCTATAAAGTCGATTAAACGCGCAGTAGTGAGGGGGTCTATTGCAAGAATAGAGAGCTGAAATATAGAAAACACTACACAATCGGTATTTTAAATAAATATACCGAGCGAATTTAACTCGCAGGATTTTTTTATTAATAATTTCTGTATACGACCCCTGAAAACCGCTGCGTTTTTACTTCAGCTCTGAAAGTGCGTCGCAGGACGTACACAGGATAATTCAAGGACTTGTTGCAACGAAGGACTTTCAAGGACCCACGAAGAACTTCAAGGATCCTTGAGGTTTCAGGGTATATTTCTGTATACGATACCTGGTTATCCGAAGAGCTTACCCCGGCGGAAAATTGAGTCGTTACAGTGGCGCCCGCGCAGGGACTAATAAAAAAACAGAAGTTCAACGCATCGGACTTTCAAAAGAAATTCAACGCATAGAACTCCTAGGTAATAAATCCAAAGAGTGACAGAGAACTACGTCGATCTACGCAGTCACACAGAGGAGTGCCGATTTAGCACCTGCTGACAAAACACACGCACACCCATTGTCTTCATCATCATCTAAGTGAAGCACAGGATGGTGAAAACAAGCTGGCTGTACTCGCTGCGCAAGGAGGAGCTGGTGCTTTTCTGTGTGGAACTCGATGTAGAAGCTACAGGTACCGTGGAAGAACTCCGTAAGCGACTCTCAGAGTTCTTCACGGAGACCGAATTGACTCAAGAGCAACAAAACCGTTTAGAGAAGCTAAAATCCAGGTACGTCAGGAGTACGTCACCCAAGCCGGCTACGCCCATAGGTACCCGCGATACGCTGAGCGTAGACAGGCCAGGCCATATATTCACAGGTGAAATACCAGCGGCATGGGAGGCAGAGTTTCGGAGGACCTCACTGCATCGCGCTGTGTCACCAACGGCCGTGGAACACCCACGCCATGTAGCTGCACCACACGCCGTTATCATTGATCATGTAAGGAAATGGTCCATTAAGTGGTGGCCGTGACCCCCTGGCGTTTCTGGAACGAGTGGAGGAGCTGTCGGAAGTGTACGGGCTCGACAAGAATCTGCTCCCGCGTACCATGCCAAAATTATTGAAAGAGCGTGCGTTGTTATGGTACAGAATCAACAACAGATCGTGGAGCAACTGGGACTCGTTCAAGAAAGACTTCTTGAAATTCTTTCTACCAGCGAGGTACTTTGAAAAACTGGATGACGAGATTCGCTAGCGAAGACAAAAGCCCCGGGAACCATTCAAACTATATGTGGTAGAAGTCCAGGACCTCATGCGACACGCTGGGTATTCAGAAGAACAGAAGCTAGAACGAATATTTAAGAACAGTCTGGAGGAGTACCAATGGTACGTGCGCCGAAAAGACTTTACGACGCTGGAGGAACTAGTGAGCATGGCGAAAGATTTGGAGGGCATACGGAGTAACCATGATGTACCCAGAACACCCACGCCACATCCCAGAACACATATGCCACAACCAAGAGCACCTAGACCACAACCAAGAGGACTTATTCCACAAATCAGAATCGAGCATACCACACAAAGGGAGACTCGGAGTCGGCAGGTCATGCCAACGACTGATACCAATGCTAACACCATGATAGACGTACGCACTGCCTGTCGGCGTTGCGAACAGAATGGACACGTCGCGCGCTACTGCCATAATGCACAGATTCTATTCTGTTGGGACTGTGGCAAGCTGGGAACCAGGACTGTTGAGTGCTGCAGAGCCCAAACGGGAAACGGGCAAGGCTGTCGTCAGGAACGAGGCCCAACACAGCCCACAAGCATCCGGCCTCACCAACAATAAGTGCATTGCGCTGCGATGGGCAGCGCATCTGTGACACTGTCTCCATTGGCACCTACACCACCAACGCCACCATCGATACAGGAGCCACTCGAAGTTTCATCAGCGAAAGCCTTAGCCGCCAGTTACGTGCAACATCTACACACATACGTGCACGTATGGTCGACAGACGCACCCGAGAGGTCACGGAGGTGCTTCAAGTGAACATACAGTTAGGGGGGCGAAACTGCGACCTCGAGCTACTCACAATGCCGGACGCCACAGACGACCTTACTCTGGGACTCGATTTCATGTCGACAATGGGAACAAAAATCGAATGCGGTGACCAAGAAATCATGCTGGGACCTCAGGTTGGGGCGTGCAAAACAGCGACTTTGCACAGTGCACGACCATTCAAGAAGAGGCCATCACGGAGAAAGAGACTATCGAAGCATTTCTGAAGACCGAGCTAGATAAATTTGAAGACAAACCTGGAGTAGCCAACATTACAACACACAAAATTGTGATGCGCGATGACAGGCCAATAAAGCAACTTTATTACTCCAGGAACCCCGCAGAGCAGGAAGTAATCAACGCCGAAGTGGACAAACTATTGAAAAAGGGATGTACTCGTATAGAGCCTTCACATAGTCCACATAGTGCACCAATTGTCCTCGTGCGCAAGAAAGATGGGACGTTTAGATTATGCATAGATTACAGACAACTGAATGCCAGATCTATACCCGATGCATATCCGTTGACCAGAATACAGCACATACTGGACCGCTTACGGAAGGCGAAATACATCAGCAGACTCGATCTGAAGAATGGGTACTGGCAGATACCCATGGATGACCACAGCAAAGAGTATACCGCATTCACGGTGCCAGGCCGCGGACTCTTCCAATGGAAGGTAATGCCATTCGGGCTACATTCAGCACCTGCGACATTTCAACGAGCGCTAGACCAGGTAATAGGTCCAGAAATGGAGCCGCACGCTTTCGCATACCTGGATGATATCATCATCACAGGGCGCACACTGGAAGAGCACCAACAGGATTTAGCCGAAGTATTCCGTCGCCTGCGAAAAACCAACCTTAAATTGAATAAGGACAAATGCGTGTTCTTCCAGAAGATATTGAAGTATTTGGGACACGTGGTCAGTTACCAAGGCTCCACACTGCCCCAGATAAAATCGCGGCCATCAGAGAGCTAAAACCACCCCAAAATATACGAGAGGTGCGACACTGCCTGGGAGTTGCGTCATGGTATCGGCGTTTTGTCCCAGACTTCGCCAAGACGGTACACCTGTTAACACTATTGCTAAAAAAGGGTAAACGCTTCAAGTCGGCTGGAGAGCAGCAAGACGCGTTCGAACAGTTGAAGCAGAAATTGACAGAGGCACCAGTCCTGGCGTGTCCGGATTTCACTAGGAAGTTTGTGCTCCAGACCGACGCAAGCGACTACGGACTGGGCGCGGTGCTCACCCAAGATGTCGACGGGGTGGAGCGCGTGATAGCCAACGCCAGCCGTCACTTAAATAATGCAGAGCGAAACTATTCACCCACAGAAAAAGAGTGCTTAGCCGTCGTATGGGGTATCAGAAAGATGCGACCTTACCTTGAGGGATACCACTTCACGGTCATTACGGATCACCTGTCACTGAAGTGGCACCATAGAAAGCCATGCAGGTCGTATCGCAAGATGGGCCCTTGAACTACTACAGTACACATTCGATGTGCAATACCGGAAGGGAAAATTAAACGTGTTAGCCGACGCCTTGTCTAGACAGCCAACAGAAGCCGCCTGCACCATTACAATTGAGGACCGAACAGAACCAGACTGAAAAACAATAGCACGGATAGCCAACCGATATTACTGGCCGGGGCTATTCCGCGATACAAGTCGATACGTGCGTCAGTGCTCTTCCTGCCAACGATATAAAAGCAGCCACCAACAACCAGCTGGGAAAATGTTGAGCCACATCCCCACTGAGCCTTGGTCTGTTTTCTGCGCCGACCATGTCGG
Source organism: Clusia tigrina (assembly GCA_920105625.2). Classification (NCBI taxonomy): domain Eukaryota; kingdom Metazoa; phylum Arthropoda; class Insecta; order Diptera; family Clusiidae; genus Clusia; species Clusia tigrina. Next base: position 318,436,440 of record OV050030.1, read on the forward strand.
ACCTTTACCCCGTTCCACACATGGTAACACCATGCTAGTCGTGTTCTTCGATAAATTCTCCAAATGGACCGAGATGGCTCCCCTCCGAAAAGCCACCACCGAGACACTGCAACGGGCTTTCCGGGAACTAATCCTGTCTCGTTTTGGAGTACCCAAAATCCTAGTGACGGACAATGGGTCTCAATTCAGTAGTCGAGCGTTCCGCCGATATACCGAAGGCTATGGCATCAAACACCAGTTCACGGCGCCCTACACTCCGCGGGAAAATGCGATGGAACGCACCAATCGCACCATCAAGACTATGGTGGCCCAATTTGCGAGTCAACGGCAGCAGAAGTGGGACGACTTGCTTCCCGAATTGACTCTTGCCATTAATACTAGTGTATCGGAGACAACGGTATACAGTCCGGCTTATCTGGTACAGGGGCGTGAACCGCGACTACCAAAAGCGCTGTACGATGAGACAACGTTGGGTACAGGGCTAACCCCACAGACTGCTAACGAACGAGTAGATCAACTACAAGAAGCTTATCGCATCGTGAAGCAAAACTTGGAACGAGCAACACAGGATCAAAGAAGATATTATAATCTGCGACGCCGAATCTGGAAAGCAGAAGTCGGGCAATTGGTGTTAGCAAGACTGCACTATTTGTCCAAGGCCACCGACCACTTCGCCGCCAAGTTGGCCCCACGTTACGATGGACCGTATCGTGTAGACACCTTCACCTCCCCAGTTATTGTCCAGATGAAAAGGGAGGGAAGCAAGGAGACGAAGACAGCCCATATCAGCGAATTGAAACCCTACCACACCGTGTCTTTCCCACCGCGAAGTAAGGAAGGAGTGTGAAGATGAAATGTGCCAACTGACAAATTTCACTCACTCAAGAAAATCTGCAAAACACTTGTAGGCGAAAGGAAGCTATAAAGTCGATTAAACGCGGAGTAGTGAGGGGGTCTATTGCAAGAATAGAGAGCTGAAATATAGAAAACACTACACAATCGGTATTTTAAATAAATATACCGAGCGAATTTAACTCGCAGGATTTTTTTATTAATAATTTCTGTATACGACCCCTGAAAGCCGCTGAGTTTTTACTTCAGCTCTGAAAGTGCGTCGCAGGACGTACACAGGATAATTCAAGGACTTGTTGCAACGAAGGACTTTCAAGGACCCACGAAGAACTTCAAGGATCCTTGAGGTTTCAGGGTATATTTCTGTATACGATACCTGGTTATCCGACGAGCTTACCCCGGCGGAAAATTGAGTCGTTACAAAGTCTATGAAGTTACCAGAATTCCCACTCTTGTCTCTGAGAGATTCTCTGTGACCTCTAAATGCCAGATTATGAGAAGCTAAAAAATTAAAGATATCAATTGTGCCAACATTTCTGAGATTCACGAATTAGCCTTTGGTTTTCTGGGTGTATTGTTTCTCCATATCTTATTGCTTTCTCTAATTGGAACATAAATGCCATATGTTCTTTAGTATTTTCATGTCTTTGTAAAATACTATTTAAGTGCTTCCAGTCACAACACCCTCTCTGTACTATCTGAGTTTTTGAACTGCGACATTGTCCGCATGGAAAAGTGAAAACTTTATTTTGAGAATTTGAGTAAACCAAGCAGCGTCGATGTTGAGTTTCTCCATTACTTAGATTTCTTGAAAAGTGAACATGAGAAAAGTGCTACGATCCTCATCCTTGTAATAATCTTCATCATTTATATTTAAATGTTGTGTATGGCCGCTTTGAACTATACCGTGACGCTTAGAATCCGTTATGGGAAACATCCACAATCCCGAATCTGATCTAACAAATGTTCGTTTAACTACATCACTGGCATCGATTCTAACTTTCGGTGAAATTCTTTGTTCTTCATAAATTTTCATACTTAACACAGGAGTTATAATTTCAGATTCTGATTGGCTACAGCTTGAGCTAATCTCTATTTCCGCCAGTGGTTCGGTCCTTAGTGCATGTAGAGTACTTCTGAAATTCAACGAGGCCAGGAACGTGACTATATCTTCTTTGGAACGCAAACCAATCGATTCAGATGTTCCAGACTCAGGTCTTTTGTGAAATTTCAATATATCTCAACTTAAAACCTGATTCGGTGCAGCTCTTTTAGATATCCTTTTTATTTTTGCTGAATCAGATTCCCATTTTCTTCCAATATCTCTATCGCACCTGGAGCCTGACATGAATATAGTATATTATATCTGTAGCCTGAAAACAACTGTATAACAGTGTTTTCATTTGAATTAAAAAATAAAAAAATTTATTGTCTGCATCGTACCTCTTTCCTTTGAATATCGTTTAAATGGGAATGATTTCTGATGTGTGTGTGCTTTTGGATTAGAAGTGCGCAGTCCATATATTCAAGCACAAAAAAAAAAACAAAAAGCTCACTGTTCGCATGTGAGCTGAGGGCCTGCGAATAAAAATTATAGTGAAAAACAGCGAATCGAAGCATTTCTTTATCACATCTGCATTTTGCATTCGAATGTAACAATGCTTTGCTTATTATTGAAATTTAGAAAACTTAACACGTAAATATTTTAAGAACGATTAATATAAATATTAAGTACTAATGGATCAAAAAAAGCTGCATAAACTTCCAAGGCGCGAGACCCCCCACCCTGCATACACCAGAGGAAACTAAATTCTTTTAAGTCACAACAGACCCGCCACTCGTGCTCTTTATATATTACCGCATTCAATATAAATTTTATCGAATCATAAATTTCCCTCATGTTAATTCCAATTCAATTGGAATTCTTGGAATTATCGTAATAAAGGAGTAAAGCTTTTAGACTTCTCTTGGAAGAATCTAAAAGATACGCCAGTCCTCGGGATTATATTCGATATTCATTGCAGTCATTAAGATTTCAATATCGTTGCAATAAGCAAACCTGTTGGGTTCGTTAACAGAAAAGTAGGGCAGAAATATGTCTTGGTATTTATATGAAAACCAGTAACATTAACGCCAGGTTCGAGCAGATGAAGTCTTTCAACTCTGCCATTTTATTTTTGCTTTGTTTTTGGACAGACTCAGCTTCTATGCCAATGCATTTAAATGCTCTTGCGACATTAATATTGGGCTGGAGGCTGCTTCTTTTCCTAAATAATCTCTGTCTGCATAATCACAGGTTTCTGTTTCAGCGCATGTAGCACCAAGATGTTAACTAGAACTTTGAAGGTGTAGCACAGGAGTTCATCAGAATGTGGCACTGGGAGCACTGCTGATGGTACTGCTATATATATAAACAAAAGTCTTCAGCCTGCACCTATTCAAATTAAATACGGCTCTATTTTGGCACATGTAGCAAGTAGAGTCGTCATACTTATCTAGCCAGTGCATGGATATACCAAATGGGATTGAATTTCGTTGACCTATAGTGAAAATTCAAAAATACTTCTAGCGTTTTTTAAACTAAAAATTAAATACTTTTGGAAAAAAGCAATTGCGACAGCAATGCTTTGGCGTTAATAGTTTATCAGCAAAAACTTCCAGTTCTAAATACCTTTTATATATGTCTTCCACTTTGGTGCTGAAAAACGTAACTCTATATGCAGAACTAGTATGCTTACCGCAGACATAGCAAAAGAAATCATATTTTTCCCAAACAATTACATATTTTCGCCAAGATCAAATATTCAATATTCAATGCTCTAAGTATGTATTTACGGTGCGATTTTTATAAAATCTAAGCAGTTTGCTGTTTATTGTTTTTTATTCCTGTGCTGAAATATACATTTTTAAAATGCAGAAGCAAGCGATTGGCTTTTGTTGTTTATTGCATTTTATTGCTGTGCTGTGCTGAAATATGCAATAAATGCTTGTTTAAAAACCCAAATTTGTACTCATCTTTTTATTTATAGATATTATATGTATCTATCTTTTGTATGGTGACTTATAGTGAAATTTCACGTAACACATTTTTTCATACAAACTAAGACGCATATATTGAAGATATAGGGGGCTAAAATGTTCCACAAAAATGTTCCACGTAGAATTTGACATAAATCTGTAAACACATCCTATACCTAAAATGTAAGAGTCACATGGTTTCCTACGCCGATTCACCATAAGAATGTGTAGAAGGGGTGTGACTTTAGTTGTTGGTTTGCTTGCTTTTGCACACTACCCACATCATGTTGAAATTTTGATTCCAGGGTGACCAACTCTCAATACATACATACATTTTTGTGTACGAAATGATAATTTTAACGTATGAAGCAATTTGCTATATATAAAATTTAAATAAACAGAACAAACATAAAGATAGCATTTATGATTTCGTATGAAATTCAATTGATTTGTTATATAAAAATAGTTGTTAATAACAGTAGGGACACACAAAGTTGGCAACCCTTGACAAACTATACTTTGGACAAACTACGTCATCTAACAGGAAATCATGCGAATGTCGTAATTTTTATTCCTATCATTCTTGCAATTTTATCATATTGAAACGTGATTGCATATCAGTGAAACGGGATTGCATACTTTTAGGATCCCATCTGGAGTGTGAGAATGAGTGCACCACCCTGTGTGTGTAATCAAGACACAATCAATTCGAATAAAAGCTTCTTTCGTTGTACAGATTGTGGTGTATAGAATTATCTCGAAAGTAAGAACTTACTGAGGTGTGTATAAAGTTCTAGAAATATCCAGAAACTTCTAGTGTATTGTAGCAGTTTCGACCTCCGCCATTCGAAACTATAAAAAGCAAAAGACTGTGCAAAGTCAAAGACATTCGAACAGAGATCGTAACAGTGTGTACATCGTGCATTCACATCGAAGCAGCAGTATTTGAAATTTTGATTTTGTAAAGTGATGAAATTACTTATTAAACAAAGTGATTCATGAATTGTGAAATAAAGTGCAAGTTGTAACAAAGTAAACTTTAAGCCTAATATTAAGTTTGTAAATTACAATAATTAAATAAAGTTAGTTATTTTAATTCAACCAGCGATTGTTTGATTACTACACGATCCAGTGGTACGAATCCGAGTACAGAGAGTTAGAGTAAATTATCAAGAGGGCAGTTTCGTAACAGAATAAATTGTCAAGAAGGCAATTTCGTAATAATTGGTGTCAGAAGTGGGATTGTGTATCTGTAATAAACAATGGTTAAATTTCAAAAACTGAGATTGATGCAGCTCAAGAAGGAGCTTGAGCGCTTAAATTTGCAAACACAAGGGCTTAAAGCGGAACTGCAGGTGAGACTAAGAAGCGCTTTAGAGCAGCAGGGTATAGATGTCGATGAGCATGAATTGCAATGTGAAGAGCCAACGACATCTCGACACGAAGAAACACCCCCAGAAACTAACACGGATAACTTTGCCATGAGTGCACTTATCGGGGTAATAAAGATGCAGCTACAACAAAATTCTCAAGCAGCCGATGAGAAGATGCAGTTGGGAGATGAGAAGATGCAGCAGAGAGATGAAAAGAAGCAGCAGCTGAAGAAAGGATGCAACAGCAGTTACAACAAAATGCTGAATCCGTCGAAAAGAGTGTGGCATCCGTCAAACAGGACGTCAAAGAACGCTTACAGCAAAGCGACGACAAGATGCAGTAGCGTTTACACCAGAGTGAAACACGACTCATTCAACTAGCGGAACAGAACTCACAGCAGATGAAAGAAATGTCTGATATGGTAGACAGGAAGGTTTGTGAAATTGAGACACGGCAGGAATCGTTCGAAAAATCTGTAAAACAAAAATTCATTGCGAACGAGCAAAAGCAGAACGAATTAGAGCAAATAATTCATCTACTATAGGAAGGTGCATTGCCTGTGCCAGCTTTATCCTCAATAAAACTGAAACCTCCAACCTATGATGGAACCACGACATTTAGAGTGTTCAAAATGCAGTTTGAGACTACCGCTAGCACAAATTGTTGGAGTGCTCTCGAAAAAGTGGTTGCATTAACTGTTTCTTTGAATGGTGCTTCCGCTGATGTGCTTCAAACTATCTCAGAAAGTGAGTACGACTGCTACGAAAACTTGGTGAATTCCTTTCAGCGCAAGTATGGTAGTGAGCATCGGAAACAGATGTACCAAGTAGAGCTACGAACAAGTGCACAAAATAGTGGTGAGTCTCTACAACAGTTTACGGCGGAAGTGGAACGGTTGGCTCATCTTGCCTACCCAGGAGAGATTATTGAGAGGTGTATGATGGACACATTCGTATATGGCATTCGCGATGCGGAGATAAAGCGTTCTGCGATAACTAATCCGAAAGCTACATATGGGGAGACAGTAGCTAGCGCTTTAACTTCAGAGACAGCAGCCTTGGTGTGCCAGCCAGTATACAGAGCCCGTCAGGTACAAGTCGAAAGCGGACAAACTTTCACGGGCAAATGCTTTACCTGCGGACAGGTCGGACACATGGCTCGTAATTGTCAGTTGAGACGAAAATGTTCTAGATCACGCTCACTGGTAAGACCTCCAAAGCAAGTCAGATTTCAAAATAAGGAATCATAAAATGTTGATAAACCGTCGACAAACTAGATGGAGTCAGTCTCGAGGGGCTTCACCTGACTCCCACAACATGTAGCCCCAGCATCTTCGTTTCTCAGATGGCACGAAAAATCAACAGCCTAACTGTCGACAACGTAGTAAATGGAAGAAAAATCGTGGTAACATTGGATACATGGAACATGGGTGCATCACATTCCGTAATTAAAATGGATCTCGTTCGGGGAATCGAGCCGCTTCTGGTAATAACATTGCGTACGGCAACTGGAGATGATGCACCGGTACTGGGAAAAGTTACACGAAAAATCACTATCGGCACCACAACAGTGACGCATGAGTTTGTAGTTGCGGATATTGTGGACGAATTAATCTTAAGTGTGGATTTTATGATTCGGAATGGATTCCCCCTAGATTTGAAAAGCCGAATGTTGAAACATGCGAACACCGAAATACCGTTATCCGTTGGTGAGGATAAGTATGGAGGTATCCGACAAGCCATTGTATCGTGGCGGACAAAAATCCCAGCAAAGTCAGAGGCAGTTATATGGGCCGAAATGGACGGAGATGTTGAGAAGAACAAGTTGTGGGTTGTGGAGACTGATGAAAAATTTGCACTGGATAACATCATAATTGGAAAAACCCTCGTAGAAGAACAGCAGAACAGAATAGTGCCAGTAAGAGTGGTCAATCTTGCAAATTCCGCTAGAACCATAGAGAAAGGACAGATAATTGGAAATTACCAGGCAATTTCGGCAATTGTAAACTGTGAGAGCCAACCGCGAAACACAAAAAGTAAGATGCCAGCTGAAAGGTACTCGACGATCTGACGAAAGAATGGAGGAAAACTTATCCACAGAGCAGAGGAAGACTGCCAGCCAACTTTTGGCAAGGCATTGGTCAGTGTTTGCTGAAAAGGGTAAAAACAGAGGCAGAACAAAGATGGTGAAACATACAATCAACACTGGTGATGCCAAACCCATTCGTCCAGCGTCAAGAAGAGTACCTCTGGCGAAGACAGAAGAGGTGAATGTATTGCTGAAGGAAATGCATCAGAACAACGTCATTGAGCTATCAGCGAGCCCCTGGAGTTCTCCAGAGGTATTAGTCAAGAAGAAGGATGGCTCCACACGTTTCTGTGTAGATTATCGTAAACTAAATGAGGTAACGAAGAAAGATAGTTACCCATTACCTCGCATCGACGATACGTTGGACACACTTTCGGGCGCAAATTGGTTCTCAACGCTGGATTTACAAAGCGGATATTGGCAAGTGGCAGTAGACGAACAAGACAAGGAAAAGACAGCATTCAGTACCGTTGATGGACTATAGCATTTTTTTCCATATGGCTTCAGCTACATTTTAACGCTTAATGGAACATGTGCTAAAGGGTCTCCACTGGCAAACGTGTCTGGTGTATCTAGATGACATCATCGTTATCGGAAAGGAATTCGAGGACCACTTGAAGAATTTGGAAGAAGTATTGATGCGATTAGGAGCTCCAGGTTTGAAGCTGAGCGCAAAGAAATGCTCGCTCTTCAAGAAAGACGTCAAGTACCTGGGACATAAGGTTACACCTGAAGGAGTACACACAGATCCAGATAAGATAGACTCAGTAAGGGAGTGGCCAAGACCAACTAGTTTGCATGAGGTACGCAGCTTCTGGGTCTTTGCAACTATTACAGACGCTTTGTTCCAAGCTTCGCAGACGTGGCTGGTAGTCTGAATGCATTAACGAGGAAGAATTATCCTTTTGAGTTGAAAAGCGAACAGGAGAAGGCATTCAACAGATTGAAAGAGCTATTGTGTACAGCTCCGATCCTTGCGTATCCAGTACCTGGCGAAAAATTTATTTTGGATACAGATGCAAGTGGATTCGGGATTGGAGGTGTCCTGTCGCAAGTTATTGACGGACATGAAAGAGTAATAGCCTACTTCAGCAAGATCGCATCAAAGCCAGAGCGAAATTACTGTGTAACACGGAGAGAAATTTTGGCGGTTATGCAGTGCGTGAATCACTTGGTGTGTGAATACTGCTCATTTGTTCACATTTTTGAAATTATTGTTAATGTTTAAAATTAAAATTAAAAATACTAGTTAATTATGGATGGTACACCAATTAAAAAAGGGAAGTGTGGATCGAAGGAAAGGAAGTACTATTCTTAAACTTATGGGAGGAGAAAATGCCAGATCTTCGTCGTATGCGCAGAAAACACGCAATTAAAATTAATAAAAATGTCTTCCTTCGCATCAATGCCACACTTATTTTATTGATCTGCTCAATTTTAACAAAATTTTCTCTCAAAACTAAATATTGATTAGTAATAAATAAAATATTTCCTATTTTATTCAACATTGTGTATCTTGTAATGTTTCGATTGAAAAATTGGGGCGGGAATCTTAACCATAATTAACCTTTTTTTCGGTGGAACTATTGACAGATAGTCACGAGTTTCGCCCTCTCAAAAAATAGTTAACCATGTTAGAGCTTTAAGTGGGAAAATAATATAAGTCTCTGAAAACATCAATGCTCAGTTTTCAACTTGAACGCCAGAAATAAGTGGAAACGTAAAATCCATTACGTCTTACATTATAAAGTAATTACATACAGTAAAGAGTTAGTGAAACATAAATTTCCTGCCTTTAAACTTACTGAAAACCTTCATAACTGCATCGTAATCTAGCTTAGATGCTGTATCTGCTTAAATTTTGATAAAACTGTAAAATCTGAAAGTCTCTGCTAACCCATTGTGCTTCTTAAATAATTTTTTATTAGTTTTAATTTTTCATATCCATCCATTTCTCTAGCTCTTCTAGAATGGAATTAGTAAGATACTCTAAAGTCGTCTCAGCGACAGCAAGAAATCCGATAAAGATTTCTTCTATTGTGCCGATTGATGTATTACAAAATCTCAAGGTAATTGATATTTGCTCAATTCGAATGTAATCTCTAGTGCAGTCGTCAAAATAGAATAGTACTTTACCTTTCTTACCCTACGAATCGCTTCATCGGTAGCTGTTTTTGCCATCAATGAGATGAATTCAATTTGAATATTGGTGTGGAAGTTGTTTATCATTAATGCGATTCATACGGACTCGTAGTGTAGGATCATATTTACATATCAATTTAAACAAGTTGTGGAGATGAAATTTGCCAACTGACAAATTTCACTCACACAAGAAAATCTGTAAAACACTAGTAGGCGAAAGAAAGCTATAAAGTCGATTAAACGCGCAGTAGTGAGGGGGTCTATTGCAAGAATAGAGAGCTGAAATATAGAAAACACTACACAATCGGTATTTTAAATAAATATACCGAGCGAATTTAACTCGCAGGATTTTTTTATTAATAATTTCTGTATACGACCCCTGAAAGCCGCTGCGTTTTTACTTCAGCTCTGAAAGTGCGTCGCAGGACGTACACAGGATAATTCAAGGACTTGTTGCAACGAAGGACTTTCAAGGACCCACGAAGAACTTCAAGGATCCTTGAGGTTTCAGGGTATATTTCTGTATACGATACCTGGTTATCCGAAGAGCTTACCCCGGCGGAAAATTGAGTCGTTACAGTGGCGCCCGCGCAGGGACTAATAAAAAAACAGAAGTTCAACGCATCGGACTTTCAAAAGAAATTCAACGCATAGAACTCCTAGGTAATAAATCCAAAGAGTGACAGAGAACTACGTCGATCTACGCAGTCACACAGAGGAGTGCCGATTTAGCACCTGCTGACAAAACACACGCACACCCATTGTCTTCATCATCATCTAAGTGAAGCACAGGATGGTGAAAACAAGCTGGCTGTACTCGCTGCGCAAGGAGGAGCTGGTGCTTTTCTGTGTGGAACTCGATGTAGAAGCTACAGGTACCGTGGAAGAACTCCGTAAGCGACTCTCAGAGTTCTTCACGGAGACCGAATTGACTCAAGAGCAACAAAACCGTTTAGAGAAGCTAAAATCCAGGTACGTCAGGAGTACGTCACCCAAGCCGGCTACGCCCATAGGTACCCGCGATACGCTGAGCGTAGACAGGCCAGGCCATATATTCACAGGTGAAATACCAGCGGCATGGGAGGCAGAGTTTCGGAGGACCTCACTGCATCGCGCTGTGTCACCAACGGCCGTGGAACACCCACGCCATGTAGCTGCACCACACGCCGTTATCATTGATCATGTAAGGAAATGGTCCATTAAGTGGTGGCCGTGACCCCCTGGCGTTTCTGGAACGAGTGGAGGAGCTGTCGGAAGTGTACGGGCTCGACAAGAATCTGCTCCCGCGTACCATGCCAAAATTATTGAAAGAGCGTGCGTTGTTATGGTACAGAAACAACAACAGATCGTGGAGCAACTGGGACTCGTTCAAGAAAGACTTCTTGAAATTCTTTCTACCAGCGAGGTACTTTGAAAAACTGGATGACGAGATTCGCTAGCGAAGACAAAAGCCCCGGGAACCATTCAAACTATATTTGGTAGAAGTCCAGGACCTCATGCGACACGCTGGGTATTCAGAAGAACAGAAGCTAGAACGAATATTTAAGAACAGTCTGGAGGAGTACCAATGGTACGTGCGCCGAAAAGACTTTACGACGCTGGAGGAACTAGTGAGCATGGCGAAAGATTTGGAGGGCATACGGAGTAACCATGATGTACCCAGAACACCCACGCCACATCCCAGAACACATATGCCACAACCAAGAGCACCTAGACCACAACCAAGAGGACTTATTCCACAAATCAGAATCGAGCATACCACACAAAGGGAGACTCGGAGTCGGCAGGTCATGCCAACGACCGATACCAATGCTAACACCATAATAGACGTACGCACTGCCTGTCGGCGTTGCGAACAGAATGGACACGTCGCGCGCTACTGCCATAATGCACAGATTCTATTCTGTTGGGACTGTGGCAAGCTGGGAACCAGGACTGTTGAGTGCTGCAGAGCCCAAACGGGAAACGGGCAAGGCTGTCGTCAGGAACGAGGCCCAACACAGCCCACAAGCATCCGGCCTCACCAACAATAAGTGCGTTGCGCTGCGATGGGCAGCGCATCTGTGACACTGTCTCCATTGGCACCTACACCACCAACGCCACCATCGATACAGGAGCCACTCGAAGTTTCATCAGCGAAAGCCTTAGCCGCCAGTTACGTGCAACATCTACACACATACGTGCACGTATGGTCGACAGACGCACCCGAGAGGTCACGGAGGTGCTTCAAGTGAACATACAGTTAGGGGGGCGAAACTGCGACCTCGAGCTACTCACAATGCCGGACGCCACAGACGACCTTACTCTGGGACTCGATTTCATGTCGACAATGGGAACAAAAATCGAATGCGGTGACCAAGAAATCATGCTGGGACCTCAGGTTGGGGGCGTGCAAAACAGCGACTTTGCACAGTGCACGACCATTCAAGAAGAGGCCATCACGGAGAAAGAGACTATCGAAGCATTTCTGAAGACCGAGCTAGATAAATTTGAAGACAAACCTGGAGTAGCCAACATTACAACACACAAAATTGTGATGCGCGATGACAGGCCAATAAAGCAACTTTATTACTCCAGGAACCCCGCAGAGCAGGAAGTAATCAACGCCGAAGTGGACAAACTATTGAAAAAGGGATGTACTCGTATAGAGCCTTCACATAGTCCACATAGTGCACCAATTGTCCTCGTGCGCAAGAAAGATGGGACGTTTAGATTATGCATAGATTACAGACAACTGAATGCCAGATCTATACCCGATGCATATCCGTTGACCAGAATACAGCACATACTGGACCGCTTACGGAAGGCGAAATACATCAGCAGACTCGATCTGAAGAATGGGTACTGGCAGATACCCATGGATGACCACAGCAAAGAGTATACCGCATTCACGGTGCCAGGCCGCGGACTCTTCCAATGGAAGGTAATGCCATTCGGGCTACATTCAGCACCTGCGACATTTCAACGAGCGCTAGACCAGGTAATAGGTCCAGAAATGGAGCCGCACGCTTTCGCATACCTGGATGATATCATCATCACAGGGCGCACACTGGAAGAGCACCAACAGGATTTAGCCGAAGTATTCCGTCGCCTGCGAAAAACCAACCTTAAATTGAATAAGGACAAATGCGTGTTCTTCCAGAAGATATTGAAGTATTTGGGACACGTGGTCAGTTACCAAGGCTCCACACTGCCCCAGATAAAATCGCGGCCATCAGAGAGCTAAAACCACCCCAAAATATACGAGAGGTGCGACACTGCCTGGGAGTTGCGTCATGGTATCGGCGTTTTGTCCCAGACTTCGCCAAGACGGTACACCTGTTAACACTATTGCTAAAAAAGGGTAAACGCTTCAAGTCGGCTGGAGAGCAGCAAGACGCGTTCGAACAGTTGAAGCAGAAATTGACAGAGGCACCAGTCCTGGCGTGTCCGGATTTCACTAGGAAGTTTGTGCTCCAGACCGACGCAAGCGACTACGGACTGGGCGCGGTGCTCACCCAAGATGTCGACGGGGTGGAGCGCGTGATAGCCAACGCCAGCCGTCACTTAAATAATGCAGAGCGAAACTATTCACCCACAGAAAAAGAGTGCTTAGCCGTCGTATGGGGTATCAGAAAGATGCGACCTTACCTTGAGGGATACCACTTCACGGTCATTACGGATCACCTGTCACTGAAGTGGCACCATAGAAAGCCATGCAGGTCGTATCGCAAGATGGGCCCTTGAACTACAACAGTACACATTCGATGTGCAATACCGGAAGGGAAAATTAAACGTGTTAGCCGACGCCTTGTCTAGACAGCCAACAGAAGCCGCCTGCACCATTACCATTGAGGACCGAACAGAACCAGACTGAAAAACAATAGCACGGATAGCCAACCGATATTACTGGCCGGGGCTATTCCGCGATACAAGTCGATACGTGCGTCAGTGCTCTTCCTGCCAACGATATAAAAGCAGCCACCAACAACCAGCTGGGAAAATGTTGAGCCACATCCCCACTGAGCCTTGGTCTGTTTTCTGCGCCGACCTTGTCGGACCTTTACCCCGTTCCACACATGGTAACACCATGCTAGTCGTGTTCTTCGATAAATTCTCCAAATGGACCGAGATGGCCCCCCTCCGAAAAGCCACCACCGAGACACTGCAACGGGCTTTCCGGGAACTAATCCTGTCTCGTTTTGGAGAACCTAAAATCCTAGTGACGGACAATGGGTCTCAATTCAGTAGTCGAGCGTTCCGCCGATATACCGAAGGCTATGGCATCAAACACCAGTTCACGGCGCCCTACACTCCGCGGGAAAATGCGATGGAACGCACCAATCGCACCATCAAGACTATGGTGGCCCAATTTGCGAGTCAACGGCAGCAGAAGTGGGACGACTTGCTTCCCAAATTGACTCTTGCCATTAATACTAGTGTATCGGAGACAACGGTATACAGTCCGGCTTATCTGGTACAGGGGCGTGAACCGCGACTACCAAAAGCGCTGTACGATGAGACAACGTTGGGTACAGGGCTAACCCCACAGACTGCTAACGAACGAGTAGATCAACTACAAGAAGCTTATCGCATCGTGAAGCAAAACTTGGAACGAGCAACACAGGATCAAAGAAGATATTATAATCTGCGACGCCGAATCTGGAAAGCAGAAGTCGGGCAATTGGTGTTAGCAAGACTGCACTATTTGTCCAAGGCCACCGACCACTTCGCCGCCAAGTTGGCCCCACGTTACGATGGACCGTATCGTGTAGACACCTTCACCTCCCCAGTTATTGTCCAGATGAAAAGGGAGGGAAGCAAGGAGACGAAGACAGCCCATATCAGCGAATTGAAACCCTACCACACCGTGTCTTTCCCACCGCGAAGTAAGGAAGGAGTGTGAAGATGAAATGTGCCAACTGACAAATTTCACTCACTCAAGAAAATCTGCAAAACACTTGTAGGCGAAAGGAAGCTATAAAGTCGATTAAACGCGGAGTAGTGAGGGGGTCTATTGCAAGAATAGAGAGCTGAAATATAGAAAACACTACACAATCGGTATTTTAAATAAATATACCGAGCGAATTTACCTCGCAGGATTTTTTTATTAATAATTTCTGTATACGCCCCTGAAAGCCGCTGAGTTTTTACTTCAGCTCTGAAAGTGCGTCGCAGGACGTACACAGGATAATTCAAGGACTTGTTGCAACGAAGGACTTTCAAGGACCCACGAAGAACTTCAAGGATCCTTGAGGTTTCAGGGTATATTTCTGTATACGATACCTGGTTATCCGGCCAGCTTACCCCGGCGGAAAATTGAGTCGTTAGAAAGTCTATGAAGTTACCAGAATTCCCACTCTTGTCTCTGAGAGATTCTCTGTGACCTCTAAATGCCAGATTATGAGAAGCTAAAAAATTAATGATATCAATTGTGCCACCTTTTCTGAGATTCACGAAATAGAGTTTTCTGGATGTATTGTTTCTCCATATCTTATTGCTTTCTCTAATTGGAACATAAATGCCATATGTTCTTTAGTATGTTCATGTCTTTGTAAAATAATATTTAAGTGCTTCCAGTCACAACACCCTCTCTGTACTATCTGAGTTTTTGAACTGCGACATTGTCCGCATGGAAAAGTGAAAACTTTATTTTGAGAATTTGAATATACCAAGCAGCGTCGATGTTGAGTTTCTCCATTACTTAGATTTCTTGAAAAGTGAACATGAGAAAAGTGCTACGATCCTCATCCTTGTAATAATCTTCATCATTTATATTTAAATGTTGTGTATGGCCGCTTTGAACTATACCGTGACGCTTAGAATCCGTTATGGGAAACATCCACAATCCCGAATCTGATCTAACAAATGTTTGTTTAAGTACATCACTGGCATCGCTTCTAACTTTCGGTGAAATTCTTTGTTCTTCATAAATTTTCATACTTAACACAGGAGTTATAATTTCAGATTCTGATTGGCTACAGCTTGAGCTAATCTCTATTTCCGCCAGTGGTTCGGTCCTTAGTGCATGTAGAGTACTTCTGAAATTCAACGAGGCCAGGAACGTGACTATATCTTCTTTGGAACGCAAAGCAATCGATTCAGATGTTCCAGACTCAGGTCTTTTGTGAAATTTCAATATATCTCAACTTAAAACCTGATTCGATGCAGCTCTTTTAGATATCCTTTTTATTTTTGCTGAATCAGATTCCCATTTTCTTCCAATATCTCTATCGCACTTGGAGCCTGACATGAATATAGTATATTATATCTGTAGCCTGAAAACAACTGTATAACAGTGTTTTCATTTGAATTAAAAAAAAAAAAAATATATTGTCTGCATCGTACCTCTTTCCTTTGAATATCGTTTAAATGGGAATGATTTCTGATGTGTGTGTGCTTTTGGATTAGAAGTGCGCACTCCCTATATTCAAGCACAAAAAAAAAACAGAAAGATCACTGTGCGCATCCCCTCGATAAATTCAGAAGATCCATTGCTCTATTGATCACTGGCGCTCTTCATAGCACTCCTACGAAAGCCCTTTTTACCATGCTGCACTGGCTCCCCTCGGGGATCCTGGTTAAGCAACAAGCCAAGCTGACAGAATTAACGCTCTTTCGCACTGGCGCATAACCCTGACAGGCCATGCTTCAATTCTGAATCAGGATGCACCTGTCCCCAACTATATCGATTATTTGTCGGTCTATCCCGATTTGAACAGGGAATTCGACCTCACTATTCCAAGTCGAAGGGACTGGACCTCAGAAAACCTAATCGTCGGTGAAACAGTCGAAATCTACACCGACGGTTCCAAGCGTGGAGGTTGAGTCGGCAATGGCATTTATTCCGACAAGCTGGACTTAAACATCTCCCTACGTCTCCCAGACCATTGCAGCGTTTTTCAAGCTGAGGTCATAGCCATTTACCACGCAGCCAAATGGATGCTGAGTAGTGATTTCGGCGCAGTTGACGTACGAGTATCTATCTTCTCAGACAGCCAGGCCGCCATTAAATCTCTTTTTGGTTCCACGGCCACATCAAGACTAGTTCATGAATGTCGAACATCTTTAAATGAGCTCGCAAGTTACTCTCGGGTGCACCTAGTCTGGGTTCCCGGACATAGCGAAATCCCAGGAAACTGCGATGCGGACGAGCTTGCCAAGGCAGGCACGCTAATGCACGAAATTCACCCCACCGTAAACATCGGCATTCCACTGGCAACAGCCAAGCTCGAAGTCAAACGGAAATATCTGGCTGACGCCTACAAATCCTGGGCTAACGGCGAATCCTGCGACGCTGCTAGACTAACTTGGGCAAGAATGGACAAAAACAGAACCAATCAACTTCTTCGACTTGATCGCCTATCACTGGCGACAACTGTCTCGGTTTTGACCGGCCACTGCATAATGGGACACAACGCAGAAAGACTGGGCCTACCCTCAAATGACTTTTGCGGAGGCTGTGGCTTCGAGGAGGAGGACGAGACGGTTTTCCACCCTTTATGCCACTGCCCATCCTTGAGCAGAAGAAGAATTCGCTCCTTTGGTGCCCCATTTCTTACAAGCCTGACAGAGCTGTCTTCCATTAATATTAGGGATATAGCCAGGTTCATCAAAGTATCAGGATGGTTTCCTGAAACATGACGGGGGAGTTGTGCCTTTCCAGGCGCTGTCCTTGCGCTGACTATCACCATCCCAAGTATGGGATCTTTTTACTCAGTGCTTGAACGGCGCCACACCGTGGTATCACAATGGGCCATTATGTGTGCTCAAGTGTACTTTTTGGCAAACGGGGCGGCCACTCCTACCTACCTACCTACCTACTGGGAGCATGTGAGCTGAGGGCCTGCGAATAACAATTATAGTGAAAAACAGCGAGCGAAGCATTTCTTTATCTCATCTTCCAGATACAGCAGAGCTTTTTGCATTCGAATGTAACAATGCTTTGCTTATTATTGAAATTTAGAAAACTTAACACGTAAATATTTTAAGATCGATTAATATACATTTTAAGTACTAATGGATCAAAAAAAGCTGCATAAACTTCCAAGGCGCGAGACCCCCCAGCTTGCATACACGAGAGGAAACTAAATTCTTTTAAGTCACAACAGACCCGCCACTCGTGCTCTTTATATATTACCGCATTCAATATAAATTTTATCGAATTATAAATTTCCCTCATGTTAATTTCATTCGCAATTGGAATATGATTCTTGGAATTATCGTAATAAAGGAGTACAGCTTTTAGACTTCTCTTGGATGAATCTAAAAGATACGTCAGTCCTCGGGATTATATTCGATATTCATTGCAGTCATTAAGATTTCAATATCGTTGCAATAAGCAAACATGTTGGGTTCGTTAACAGAAAACTAGGGCAGAAATATGTCTTGATATTTATATGAAAGCCAGTAACATTAACGCCAGGTTCGAGCACATGAAGACTTTTCAACTCTGCCATTTTATTTTTGCTTTGTTTTTGGACAGACTCAGCTTCTATGCCAATGCATTTAAATGCTCTTGCGACATTAATATTGGGCTGGAGGCTGCTTCTTTTCCTAAATAATCTCTGTCTGCATAATCACAGGTTTCTGTTTCAGCGCATGTAGCACCAAGATGTTAACTAGGACTTTGAAGGTGTAGCACAGGAGTTCATCAGAATGTGGCACTGGGAGCACGGCTGATGGTACTGCTTTATAAACAAAAGTCTTCAGCCTGCACCTATTCAAATTAAATACGGCTCTATTTTGGCACATGTAGCAGGTAGAGTCGTCATGCTTACCTGTGTCTAGCCAGTGCATGGATATACCAAATGGGATTGAATTTCGTTGACCTATAGTGAAATTTCAAAAATACTTCTATCGTTTTTTAAACTAAAAATTAAATACTTTTGGACCACAACAATTGCGACAGCAATGCTTTGGCGTTAATAGTTCATCAGTAAAAACTTCCAGTTCTAAATACCTTTTATAGATGTCATCCACTTTGGTGTTGAAAAACGTAACTCTATATGCAGAACTAGTATGCTTACCGCAGACATAGCAAAATAAATCATATTTTTCCCAAACAATTACATATTTTCGCCAAGATTAAATATTCAATATTCAATGCTCTAAGTATGTATTTACGGTGCGATTTTTATAAAATCCAAGCAGTTTTGCTGTTTATTGTTTTTTATTCCTGTGCTGAAATATACATTTTTAAAATGCAGAAGCAAGCGATTGGTTTTTGCTGTTTATTGCATTTTATTGCTGTGCTGTGCTGAAATATGCATTTTAAAATGCGGAAGCATGCGATTGGGTGTTGCTTTTTATTGCTGTGCTGTGCTGAAATATGCATCTTTTTATTTATAGATACTCATCTTTTTATTTATAGATATTATATGTATCTATCTTTTGTATGGTGACTTATAGTGAAATTTCACGTAAAACATTTTTTCATACAAACTAAGACGCATATATTGAAGATATAGGGAGCTAAAATGTTCCACAAAAATGTTCCACGTAGAATTTGACATAAATCTGTAAACACATCCTATACCTAAAATGTAAGAGTCACATGGTTTCCTACGCCGATTCACCATAAGAATGTGTAGAAGGGGTGTGACTTTAGTTGTTGGTTTGCTTGCTTTTGCACACTGCCCACATCATGTTGAAATTTTGATTCCAGGGTGACCAACTCTCAATACATACATATATTTTTGTGTACGAAATGATAATTTTAACGTATGAAGCAATTTGCTATATATAAAATTTAAATAAACAGAACAAACATAAAGATAGCATTTATGATTTCGTATGAAATTCAATTGATTTGTTATATAAAAATAGTTGTTAATAACAGTAGGGACACACAAAGTTGGCAACCCTTGACAAACTATACTTTGGACAAACTACGTCATCTAACAGGAAATCATGCGAATGTCGTAATTTTTATTCCTATCATTCTTGCAATTTTATCATATTGAAACGTGATTGCATATCAGTGAAACGGATTGCATACTTTTAGGATCCCATCTGGAGTTTGAGAATGAGTGCACCACCCTGTGTGTGTAATCAAGACACAATCAATTCGAATAAAAGCTTCTTTCGTTGTACAGATTGTGGTGTAAAGAATTATCTCGAAAGTAAGAACTTACTGAGGTGTGTATAAAGTTCTAGAAACATCCAGAAACTTCTAGTGTATTGTAGCAGTTTCGACCTCAGCCATTCGAAACTATAAAAAGCACAAGACTGTGCTAATTCAAAGACATTCGAACAAAGATCGTAACAGTGTGCACATCGTGCATTCAAATCAAAGCAGCAGTATTTGAAATTGTGATTTTGTAAAGTGAGGAAATTACTTATTAAGTAAAGTGATTCATGAATTGTGAAATAAAGTGCAAGTTGTAACAAAGTAAACTTTAAGCCTAATATTAAATTTGTAAATTGCAATAATTAAATAAAGTTAGTTATTTTAATTCAACCATCGATTGTTTATTTACTACATGATCCAGTGGTACGAATCCGAGTACAGAGAGCTAGAGTAAATTGTCAAGAGGGCAATTTCGTAACAGAATAAATTGTCAAGAGGGCAATTTCGTAACAATATAAATGGGAAATATACAAGTGACCTTGCCATATGATATTAGTTTTATTTTGTAAAATATACAAATGTTGTTTGTCTGACTGTGCTAAAAGATGCAAGAGTTAAGTCAGCTGAACCTACAATATTTTCCCGTGTAATAGCTACTGCCTGGAAATATAGTTCAGTTCCTTCATATCTTCAGAATAAGCTTACTATCGTGCAGGCTGCTTGGTGCCTAGATACTTATATTAGCTGTTCATAGGCAAATTCTGGTAAGCAGTTTATGGTATCCAGCGATATGGGACATGACAAATGCAGATTATTGACCTTTATGTATGAAAAAAGCAGAAAGCCAAGATTGCATCTACGGCATTGGCGTGAACTACGATTTCTTCGTGTGCGAAAGATGGAAAGAAGATCGCAAAGTCTTCGAAGACAAGCTAAGATATCTTGACGCTTATACCATAGTGGACAAAATGCTGGAGAGTCCAGAAAACTGGTAATTGATTGCCACCTTTGTTGGGCATATTTTATGTGTGGGCATGTACACGCGGTCCCTGGGTTGGAGAAAGTTCAAGGTGGGGGAAGATTTCTAGTGGATGCGAACTCCACATACCATCAGAGATTTTTTTATTTTTATTTAAACGTTATAATTAAACGTACATATACAGCTATTATAATATTGCAACTAATTTATACATTCAAAAACTAACGAGCAATTTAAGTTTATTCATTATATTCAGCTGGATAACATTGGTGCTACTAGTTTGTGAGGTCTCTCGGCTTCGTTCTCTTAAGACAACGTTCCGTTTTGTTTAGTTCGGAGAGTTTCGATGCCTCTTCGTTTATGTGGTGTTGCAGTCGTTCGTAATGTAAGATTGCGAATTTAGTACCGTCTTCACGCCAAGATCTCTGTGGAGGTCTGACATTCGTACGTACCAGGTTGCATTGACTATGTTCCGTAGAACTTTGTTTTGAAATTTTTGTAATCTTTTAATATTGGTTTGTGTGGTGCATCCCCAAAGTTGAATACCGTAACTCCATACGGGTTTCAAGCTTCTGTTAAATAATCAAATCTACTACATCGTTGAGCGGCTTTATCACCTTAGAAGGCCCTTCCCAGTATGTTTGCAGTTTTGGCGATAATCCCTTTTTCCTTTGCGGATTATGAAGCTGCCTTTCCTAAAATCCCTTAGAGTTTGCTCGTACATCATATCTGGCTTTCATTTTAACACTCATCAGTTGTGTGCGCTTTCTGATGTTTCCATGAATTTCATTCAACTGTCTTTGTTTGTCAGCTACATAACTGCTACATGAAACTTCCGTAGATGAGTAGGCAATGAATTTCAGATCTGCAGGTAATCTTATGTCACAACCGAAAATAGCCTTAGTTCGTGTTGTAGATGTTGTATCGTGAGTTGCCGATCGGTTTGCCACTAAGAACAGGGGCATGTGTTGGTCCCAATCTTTCTGGTTTCGGTCCTCGACTTTCCTTAGGTGTTCCTCAAGCATACGATTAAATCTTTCAACCATTTCATCGGATTGCGGGTGCAAAGGGGTTGTACGAGTTTTGCGTATGCCCATCACTTCACTCATTTCCCTGAATATCGTTGACTCGAAATGCACCTCAAGAGGAGCTCCGAATCTGCAGACCCAATTATTGCTAAATACATCTTCAACGGTCTTAGCTTCTTGATCGGGGATGGGATATACTTCTGGCCATTTACTAAAATAGTCGATAACGACGAGAACATATTTGTTGCCGGAATCGCTAATTGGAAACGGTCCTGCTATGTCCATTGCAATACGCTCCAATGGCACTCCCACGCTGTATAAATGCATTTCCCCCTGACTGCGACGGCTCGGTCCCTTGGCATCTGTACACTTTTCATAAGCACTAATCCAGTCAACTAACGATTGCTGGCAACCAACCAAATAAAATCGTGTTTGAATTTTCTCGACTGTTTTTGTTATTCCCAAATGTCCTCCGCTTGGCCCGCTATGGTATTCCTTGAGAATTTCGCTTATTTTTGCCTTGGGTACCACAATCAAGTTCTTCCTGGTTTTTCCATCTTCGCTCTCCCACAGGCGGAATAGGCATCCATCTTGCAGCTTTAAGCTATTCCATTTAACCCAATATACTTTAGTTATGGGACTTTCAGTAGAGATTTCGTTCCAATCAGGTCGTTTTCCTTCATTTTTACTTGACACGATTTTTGCCAATTTTGGGTAATTTGGTAGTTCTTCTTTTATCTTTTCTGCTGTCCATTCATCGTCTGGTAAAACAGCCATTAAGCGCACATCGATTACTGCTTCTTTCCTTTCAGCTTTAGAACAGTGCTTACATTCCATACTGCAAGGACGTCGTGATAATGCATCAGCATTCCCGTGGCCTCTGCGATGTTCTATTGTGAAATCGTAGATTTGTAGTCTCTCAATCCATCTCACAAACTGATCTTCGGGTTTTTTGAACTGTAATAGCCAGCGCAGAGCAGCGTGATCTGTTCTCAACAAGAACTTTTGTCCATACAAGTACTTGTTAAAGTGATTCACGCACTGCATAATCGCCAAAAGTTCTCTCCGTGTTACACAGTAATTTCGCTCTGGCTTTGATGCGATCTTGCTGAAGTAGGCTATTACTATTTCATGTCCGTCAATAACTTGCGACAGGACACCTCCAATCCCGAATCCACTTGCATCTGTATCCAAAATAAATTTTTCGCCAGGTACTGGATACGCAAGGATCGGAGCTGTACACAATAGCTCTTTCAATCTGTTGAATGCCTTCTCCTGTTCGCTTTTCCACTCAAAAGGACAATTCTTCCTCGTTAATGCATGCAGACTACCAGCCACGTCTGCGAAGCTTGGAACAAAGCATCTGTAATAGTTGCAAAGACCCAGAAGCTGCGTACCTCATGCAAACTAGTTGGTCTTGGCCACTCCCTTACTGAGTTTATTTTATCTGGATCTGTGTGTACTCCTTCAGGTGTAACTTTATGTCCCTGGTACTTGACGTCTTTCTTGAAGAACGAGCATTTCTTTCCGCTCAGCTTCAACCCTGAAGCTCCTAATCGCATCAATACTTCTTCCAAATTCTTCAGGTGGTCCTCGAAGTCCTTTCCCATAACGATGATGTCATCTTGGTACAACAGACACGTTTTCCAGTGGAGACACTTTAGCACATGTTCCATTAAGCGTTCAAATGTAGCTGAAGCCATATAGAAAAAAATTGCTATAGTCCATCACCGGCACTGAATGCTGTCTTTTCCTTGTCTTGTTCGTCTACTGCCACTTGCCAATATCCGCTTTGTAAATCCAGCGTTGAGAACCAATTTGAGCCCGAAAGTGTGTCCAACGTATCGTCGATGCGAGGTAATGGATAACTATCTTTCTTCGTTACCTCATTTAGTTTACGATAATCTACACAGAAACGTGTGGAGCCATCCTTCTTCTTGACTAATACCTCTGGAGAACTCCAGGGGCTCGCTGATAGCTCAATGACGTTGTTCTGATGCATTTCCTTCAGCAATACATTCACCTCTTCTCTCTTCGCCAGAGGTACTCTTCTTGACGCTGGACGAATGGGTTTGGCATCACCAGTGTTGATTGTGTGTTTCACCATCTTTGTTCTGCCTCTGTTTTTACCCTTTTCAGCAAACACTGACCAATGCCTTGCCAAAAGTTGGCTGGCAGTCTTCCTCTGCTCTGTGGATAAGTTTTCCTCCATTCTTTCGTCAGATCGTCGAGTACCTTTCAGCTGGCATCTTACTTTTTGTGTTTCGCGGTTGGCTCTCACAGTTTACAATTGCCGAAATTGCCTGGTAATTTCCAATTATCTGTCCTTTCTCTATGGTTCTAGCGGAATTTGCAAGATTGACCACTCTTACTGGCACTATTCTGTTCTGCTGTTCTTCTACGAGGGTTTTTCCAATTATGATGTTATCCAGTGCAAATTTTTCATCAGTCTCCACAACCCACAACTTGTTCTTCTCAACATCTCCGTCCATTTCGGCCCATATAACTGCCTCTGACTTTGCTGGGATTTTTGTCCGCCACGATACAATGGCTTGTCGGATACCTCCATACTTATCCTCACCAACGGATAACGGTATTTCGGTGTTCGCATGTTTCAACATTCGGCTTTTCAAATCTAGGGGGAATCCATTCCGAATCATAAAATCCACACCTAAGATTAATTCGTCCACAATATCCGCAACTACAAACTCATGCGTCACTGTTGTGGTGCCGATAGTGATTTTTCGTGTAACTTTTCCCAGTACCGGTGCATCATCTCCAGTTGCCGTACGCAATGTTATTACCAGAAGCGGCTCGATTCCCCGAACGAGATCCATTTTAATTACGGAATGTGATGCACCCATGTTCCATGTATCCAATGTTACCACGATTTTTCTTCCATTTACTACGTTGTCGACAGTTAGGCTGTTGATTTTTTGTGCTATCTGAGAAACGAAGATGCTGGGCTACATGTTGTGGGAGTCAGGTCAAGCCCCTCGAGACTGACTCCATCTAGTTTGTCGACGGTTTATCAACATTTTATGATTCCTTATTTTGAAATCTGACTTGCTTTGGAGGTCTTACCAGTGAGCGTGATCTAGAACATTTTCGTCTCGACTCACAATTACGAGCCATGTGTCCGACCTGTCCGCAGGTAAAGCATTTGCCCGTGAAAGTTTGTCCGCTTTCGACTTGTACCTGACGGGCTCTGTATACTGGCTGGCACACCAAGGCTGCTGTCTCTGAAGTTAAAGCGCTAGCTACTGTCTCCATATATGTAGCTTTTGGATCGCAGAACGCTTTATCTCCGCATCGCGAATGCCATATACGAATGTGTCCATCATACACCTCTCAATAATCTCTCCTGGGTAGGCAAAGATGAGCCAACCGTTCCACTTCCGCCGCAAACTGTTGTAGAGACTCACCACTCTTTTGTGCACTTGTTCGTAGCTCTACTTGGTACATCTGTTTCCGATGCTCACTACCATACTTGCGCTGAAAGGAATTCACCAAGTTTTCGTAGCAGTCGTACTCACTTTCTGAGATAGTTTGAAGCACATCAGCGGAAGCACCATTCAACGAAACAGTTAATGCAGCCACTTTTTCGCGAGCACTCCAACAATTTGTGTTAGCGGTAGTCTCAAACTGCATTCTGAAACACTAAATGTCGTGGTTCCATCATAGGTAGGAGGTTTCAGTTTTATTGAGGATAAAGCTGGCACAGGCAATGCACCTTCCTATAGTAGATGAATTATTTGCTCTAATTCGTTCTGCTTTTGCTCGTTCGCAATGAATTTTTGTTTTACAGATTTTTCGAACGATTCCTGCCGTGTCTCAATTTCACAAACCTTCCTGTCTACCATATCAGACATTTCTTTCATCTGCTGTGAGTTCTGTTCCGCTAGTTGAATGAGTCGTGTTTCACTGTGGTGTAAACGCTACTGCATCTTGTCGTCGCTTTGCTGTAAGCGTTCTTTGACGTCCTGTTTGACGGATGCCACACTCTTTTCGACGGATTCAGCATTTTGTTGTAACTGCTGTTGCATCCTCTCTTCTGCTGCTGCTTCTTTTCATCTCTCTGCTGCATCTTCTCATCTCGCAACTGCATCTTCTCATCGGCTGCTTGAGAATTTTGTTGTAGCTGCATCTTTATTACCCCGATAAGTGCACTCATGTCAAAGTTACCCGTGTTAGTTTCTGGGGGTGTTTCTTCGTGTCGAGATGTCGTTGGCTCTTCACATTGCAATTCATGCTCATCGACATCTATACCCTGCTGCTCTAAAGCGCTTCTTAGTCTCACCTGCAGTTCCGCTTTAAGCCTTTGTGTTTGCAAATTTAAGCGCTCAAGCTCCGTCTTGAGCTGCTTCAATCTCAGTTTTTGAAATTTAACCATTATTTATTACAGATACACAATCCCACTTCTGGCACCAATTGTTACGAAATTGACCTCTTGACAATTTATTCTGTTACGAAATTGCCCTCTTGATAATTTACTCTAACTCTCTGTACTCGGATTCGTACCACTGGATCGTGTAGTAATCAAACAATCGCTGGTTGAATTAAAATAACTAACTTTATTTAATTATTGCAATTTACAAACTTAATATTAGGCTTAAAGTTCACTTTGTTACAACTTGCACTTTATTTCACAATTCATGAATCACTTTACTTTATAAGTAATTTCCTCACTTTACAAAATAACAATTTCAAATACTGCTGCTTTGATTTGAATGCACGATGTGCACACTGTTACGATCTTTGTTCGAATGTGTTTGAATTAGCACAGTCTTGTGCTTTTTATAGTTTCGAATGGCTGAGGTTGAAACTGCTACAATACACTAGAAGTTTCTGGATGTTTCTAGAACTTTATACACATCTCAGTAAGTTCTTACTTTCGAGATAATTCTTTACACCACAATCTGTACAACGAAAGAAGCTTTTATTCGAATTGATTGTGTCTTGATTACACACACAGGGTGGTGCACTCATTCTCAAACTCCAGATGGGATCCTAAAAGTATGCAATCCCGTTTCACTGATATGCAATCACGTTTCAATATGATAAAATTGCAAGAATGATAGGAATAAAAATTACGACATTCGCATGATTTCCTGTTAGATGACGTAGTTTGTCCAAAGTATAGTTTGTCAAGGGTTGCCAACTTTGTGTGTCTCTACTGTTATTAACAACTATTTTTATATAACAAATCAATTGAATTTCATACGAAATCATAAATGCTATCTTTATGTTTGTTCTGTTTATTTAAATTTTATATATAGCAAATTGCTTCATACCTTAAAATTATCATTTCGTACACAAAAATGTATGTATGTATTGAGAGTTGGTCACCCTGGAATCAAAATTTCAACATGATGTGGGTAGTGTGCAAAAGCAAGCAAACCAACAACTAAAGTCACACCCCTTCTACACATTCTTATGGTGAATCGGCGTAGGAAACCATGTGACTCTTACATTTTAGGTATAGGTTGTGTTTACAGATTTATGTCAAATTCTACGTGGAACATTTTTGTGGAACATTTTAGCCCCCTATATCTTCAATATATGCGTCTTAGTTTGTATGAAAAAATGTGTTACGTGAAATTTCACTATAAGTCACCATACAAAAGATAGATACATATAATATCTCTAAATAAAAAGATGAGTACAAATTTGGGTTTTTAAACAAGCATTTATTGCATATTTCAGCACAGCACAGCAATAAAATGCAATAAACAACAAAAACCAATCGCTTGCTTCTGCATTTTAAAAATGTATATTTCAGCACAGGAATAAAAAACAATAAACAGCAAAACTGCTTGGATTTTATAAAAATCGCACCGTAAATACATACGTAGAGCATTGAATATTGAATATTTAATCTTGGCGAAAATATGTAATTGTTTGGGAAAAATAAGATTTCTTTTGCTATGTCTGCGGTAAGCATACTAGTTCTGCATATAGAGTTACGTTTTTCAACACCAAAGTGGAAGACATCTATAAAAGGTATTTAGAACTGGAAGTTTTTACTGATGAACTATTAACGCCAAAGCATTGCTGTCGCAATTGCTGTGGTCCAAAAGTATTTAATTTTTAGTTTAAAAAACGATAGAAGTATTTTTGAAATTTCACTATAGGTCAACGAAATTCAATCCCATTTGGTATATCCATGCACTGGCTAGACACAGGTAAGCATGACGACTCTACCTGCTACATGTGCCAAAATAGAGCCGTATTTAATTTGAATAGGTGCAGGCTGAAGACTTTTGTTTATAAAGCAGTACCATCAGCCGTGCTCCCAGTGCCACATTCTGATGAACTCCTGTGCTACACCTTCAAAGTCCTAGTTAACATCTTGGTGCTACATGCGCTGAAACAGAAACCTGTGATTATGCAGACAGAGATTATTTAGGAAAAGAAGCAGCCTCCAGCCCAATATTAATGTCGCAAGAGCATTTAAATGCATTGGCATAGAAGCTGAGTCTGTCCAAAAACAAAGCAAAAATAAAATGGCAGAGTTGAAAAGTCTTCATGTGCTCGAACCTGGCGTTAATGTTACTGGCTTTCATATAAATATCAAGACATATTTCTGCCCTAGTTTTCTGTTAACGAACCCAACATGTTTGCTTATTGCAACGATATTGAAATCTTAATGACTGCAATGAATATCGAATATAATCCCGAGGACTGACGTATCTTTTAGATTCATCCAAGAGAAGTCTAAAAGCTGTACTCCTTTATTACGATAATTCCAAGAATTCCAATTGCGAATGGAATTAACATGAGGCAAAATTTATGATTCGATAAAATTTATATTGAATGCGCTAATATATAAAGAGCACGAGTGGCGGGTTTGTTACTTAAAAGAATTTAGTTTCCTTTGGTGTATGCAGGCTGAGGGGTCTCGCGCCTTGGAAGTTTATGCAGCTTTTTTGATCCATTACTACCTAAAATTTATATTAATCGTTCTTAAAATATTTACGTGTTAAGTTTTCTAAATTTCAATAATAAGCAAAGCATTGTTACATTCGAATGCAAAAAGCTCTGCTGTATCTGGAAGATGAGATAAAGAAATGCTTCGATTCGCTGTTTTTCACTATAATTTTTATTCGCAGGCCCTCAGCTCACATGCGAACAGTGAGCTTTTTGTTTTTTTTTTGTGCTTGAATATATGGACTGCGCACTTCTAATCCAAAAGCACACACACATCAGAAATCATTCCCATTTAAACGATATTCAAAGGAAAGAGGTACGATGCAGACAATAAATTTTTTTATTTTTTAATTCAAATGAAAACACTGTTATACAGTTGTTTTCAGGCTACAGATATAATATACAATCTTCATGTCAGGCTCCAGGGGAGATAGTGATATTGGAGAAAATGGGAATCTGATTCAGCAAAAATAAAAAGGATATCTAAAAGAGCTGCATCGAATCAGGTTTTAAGATGAGATATATTGAAATTTCACAAAAGACCTGAGTCTGGAACATCTGAATCGATTGCTTTGCCTTCCAAAGAAGATATAGTCACGTTCCTGGCCTCGTTGAATTTCAGAAGTACTCTACATGCACTAAGGACCGAACCACTGGCGGAAATAGAGATTAGCTCAAGCTGTAGCCAATCAGAATCTGAAATTATAACTCCTGTGTTAAGTATGAAAATTTATGAAGAACAAAGAATTTCACCGAAAGTTAGAAGCGATGCCAGTGATGTACTTAAACAAACATTTGTTAGATCAGATTCGGGATTGTGGATGTTTCCCATAATGGATTCTAAGCGTCACGGTATAGTTCAAAGCGGCCATACACAACATTTAAATATAAATGATGAAGATTATCACAAGGACGAGGATCGTAGGCACTTTTCTCATGTTCACTTCTCAAGAAATCTAAGTAATGGTGAAACTCAACAACGACGCTGCTTGGTTTATTCAAATTCTCAAAATAAAGTTTTTTGTTTTCCATGCAGACAATTTCGCAGTTCAAAAACTCAGATAGTACAGGGAGGGTGTTGTGACTGGGAGTACTTAAATAGTATTTTACAAAGACATGAAAATACTATAGAACATATGTTTTTGTTCCAATTGTATGTATTTATGTTCCAATTAGAGAAAGCAATAAGATGTGGAGAAAAAATACACCAAGAAAGCAAAAGGCTAATTCGTGAATCTCAGAAATGTTGGCACAATTGATATCATTAATATTTGAGCTTCTCATAATCTGGCATTTAGAGGTCACAGAGAACCTCTCAGAGACAAGAGTGGGAATTCTGGTAACTTCATAGACTTGTTTAAATTGATATGTGAATATGATCCTACATTACAAGTCCGTATGAATCGCATTAATGATAAACAACTTCCACACCAATATTCAAAAGGAATTCATCTCATTGATGGCAAAAACAGCTACCGATGAAGCGATTCGTAGGGTAAGAGAGGTAAAGTACTACTCTATTTTGACGACTGCACTAGAGATTACATTCGAATTGAGCAAATTTCAATTTCTTGCTGTCGCTGAGACGAATTTAGAGTATCTTACTAATTCCATTCTAGAAGAGCTAGAGAAATGGATGGATATGAAAAATTAAAACTAATAAAAAATTATTTAAGAAGCACAATGGGTCAGCAGAGACTTTCAGATCTTACAGTTTTATCAAAATTGAAGCAGATACAGCATCTAAGCTAGATTACGATGCAGTTATTAAGGTTTTCAGTAAGTTTAAAGGCAGGATATTTATGTTTCACTAACTCTTTACTGTATGTAATTACTTTATAATGTAAGACATAATGGATTTTACGTTTCCACATATTTCTGGCGTTCAAGTTGAAAACTGAGCATTGATGTTTTCAGAGACTTATATTATGTTCCCACTTAAAGCTCTACCATGGTTAACTATTTTTTGAGAGGGCGAAACTCGTGACTATCTGTCAATAGTTCCACCGAAAAAAAGGTTAATTATGGTTAAGATTCCCGCCCCAATTTTTCAATCGAAACATTTCAAGATACACAATGTTGAATAAAATAGGAAATATTTTATTTATTACTAATCAATATTTAGTTTTGAGAGAACATTTTGTTAAAATTGAGCAGATCAATAAAATAAGTGTGGCATTGATGCGAAGGAAGACATTTTTATTAATTTTAATTGCGTGTTTTCTGCGCATACGACGAAGATCTGGCATTTTCTCCTCCCATAAGTTTAAGAATAGTACTTCCTTTCCTTCGATCCACAGTTTTCTTTTTTTAATTGGTGTACCATCCATAATTAACTAGTATTTTTAATTTTAATTTTAAACATTCCGCAGAATGTAAATAATTTTAATTATGTGAACAAATGAGCAGTATTCACACACCAAGAATTCCCTCAGAAAAAATTTTAAGACAACCTTTAAAAATTCCAATAAGTTTGTGCAAACTACTCTAAAGAACCTACAGTTTCATTCTTTTATTATAAAATTTAACTTATTTTGCATTAATTCTATTAAAAGGGTTTTGAAAATCAAAAACTTGAAATTTTCAAATTTCCAAATATAATTTATTAAAAATTTATCGACCTGGCAACGACAAAAAGGAAACCAAAAAAAAGCTGTCTCATCAAATAGTAAAAGAGCTTTCTTAACCACAAGTAAACTCGCTCTCAACTTCGAGTTTAATTGTGGTTTATTTGCAGCTGAGAGCAAAATACATTTAATGTATTGTGAGCTGAGAGCAGGAAATTCCATATAAAAAAATGGCGTAAACCATGGTTTACATAAGGTTAACTCTCTTAACTCGGTTAAAAACAAAAATGAGAGCACACCTTGTCGGTGGGAACCAGAGACAAGAGAATACAGAGAAGTTACTCTTGTCTTCCGCACACTAACACATGTGCAAAGCTGTAGTAGTGTGGCTGATTTTCTTCAGAACCAATGATAAACAACCCAATCCAGATTACCCACTGATGATAAACAAAGCATTGGGGAAAAGTAGAAACTCATATTTGGGGTTGTCGTTCGTTAAAATGTAACTAATATTCTTGCGCCAAAAAGTACCAATATCAGTTTCTTTAAATATTTTCTCATTTGACAATTTTGATCATTACTAATAAAGGGTGTTTTTTTTTTAGACGTGTGATTTTCAATCTGGCAATGCTTTTTTCGGAGTTGGTCGTTTTGACAGCTGTCACTTGATTTATGCTCAGTTTGGTTTGCCATTACATATTGAATAGACTTACTCCTGAACAACGTTTGGAAATCGTGTAAATTTATTACCAAAATAATGGTTCGGAAAATTTCGAAAATTTTGTTCAGCGATGAAACTCACTTTTGTTTGAATGGATACGTAATAATAAATAATAAAATAATAATAAGCAAAATTGTCGCATTTGGAGTAACGATAATCCACAAGCCATTGTTGAGACACCGTTACATCCTTAAAAAGTCACTGTTTGGTGTGCTCTATGGGCAGAGGGAATCATCGGTCCATATTTCATCAAAAATGAAGCCGGCTATACTGTCCCAGTTAATGGGGAACGCTATAGTGCCATGATTAATGACTATTTCGTGCCTTAATTGGAGGATGTTGATGTGGACGACCTTTGGTTCCAATAAGACGGCGCTACATGCCATACAGCCAACGAAACAATCAATTTATCGAAGGAAACTTTTGGTGAGCGCATTATTTACGCAGATAAGCCCGAGATTATTGACGCCTTGGAAGAGAATATTCGGCGCGTTATTGCTGACATACGGCCCCAATTGCTGCAAAAAGTGTTCGAAAATTGGGCCTCTCGGCTAAAATTTATTCGAGACAGCCGCGGCGGCCACTTGCCCGAAATCATTTTTAAAACATAATGGCAAATCCTTATCTTTATAATAAAGCTAATTTCTTGGCCATAGCATTAAATTATATGCGTTTTATTTCCGCTTGAAACCCAACGTCTAAAAATCAGCCCCTATTAGGAATTATACTCAATATATTGAAAGCATAAATTTGTTAACACTTATTTAATAGGTAATTACTTATTTCAATACGGCTTGGCAAATTTTTTTTATTTGGTTTCTTCTTTCTAATGAATATAAACTAATAAAACTAAAAAACATAATAGCAAATAATTGGAATTGAATAACAAAAATATATTTTACAGAATGAAATGTAATTATATACTCCACTTCAACATTTTAATATTTATAAATAAATCTAAAATCCGGAAATCTGTTTCACGGAATTCCTAAGATAAAAATATATTAATTTTAAATTCGCATTTATTTATTTGTTTTAAAACAGCGTTAAGTCTATTGATTACCTCAGACAAACACTATTTAAATAATTGATTTGTAAATTACATTAATAATGCTAACATATTGTTACTCTAGTAATACTTAACTTATTTGCGGTTACTCAAAACAATGCTTCAATTTAGTAAAACTATTCTGAATTTATCCAAAAAAAAATTTTTGTCCTCTTATTAACATAACTCTATTTCATAAGCATTAGATATAATTATATTAAACATAATTAGATATAATTATATTAAGTATAATTAGATATAATAATAAACAAAAAAAATAGAAAATACGATAAATAGAAAGGAAATAATTAAATGGATGGCCCTGGTCATACTCACTCACATTTCATCTCATTTGATTCTACCGCCAGAATTGGAAGTGTTGTATATTAAAAAATATTAAATAAAATCATTTTTTAACGATAAAATCAGTTTTATATCGTAGATGAATTTAAATTACAGGAAACGGTAAGATTTAAATTTTACAAACATATTACTTGCACTCACGGCATTTAGCGGCACTCGGCAGAAGAGCAAATTCTGTGAATTTAGTCAACATGTCTCTGTTATGGATTCCAGCTAAAATCTGTATAAATGATATTCGTATCTTTAATTACCCGTGTTATTTTACGCATGCTAAAGTAAATTGTTTTAATTAAATTTTTAATTTTTAAAACACTTAATAGATTATTAAGGGAGTGGAAACCTCAAAAATACTCCACTGCTACGTGCCTTGCATACAAGCATTGTTACATATGCATTGTTAGAGCGTAAGTTGCCTTTCGCTTACTGTACTTAGTTCTAAAATTTGCTTCTCTTACTTGTACTTAAATTCTAACTTTACAACAAAACCTTCTTATTAAAGCAAACGCCGATTGGTAAGCACGCATCATCCCGCAAAACCTTTTTGTTTTTTTCGTAAAAGGTATATTAACGCAACATTTTATGGTCCTTCGAGACGGATTAATTTTTGTTGTTTTTTAAAATAAATTTTAATAAAATTAAAATAAATTTTGATAAAGATTCTATCCGCAAACAAATCGGTATAGTGAACACGAGACGCTATTTAAACTTTCAGTGCAACGGGAAAGCGAAACTCCCGCGAACACGCGCCGCTATTTAAGGTTAAAACAAGTTATTAACATTGACATTATTATTTTACTTTTTGTATTGACTTCAATATTGTTTTTATTGATCAATAATATGTCAGATATTAAAGTGAGAGATTCTGCCACTAGACCGAACTATAATCAAAGGTCACCTTCAAGTTTTGAGCGAACAATGGGTTCGTTTCAACTCAGCTCAAGAGCGAGTTAAGGTAACGTGTGGGCCTGAAAGCGCTGATGCAGAGGGCAACGTCCGTGGCCAGGCTGAGGCATCAGCGCTCTTTCAAATTTTAATCGTTTTCTCCAGGATGCTGAAATTGAACTTATCATGAGGAACGTAGCTCCTATTACAGCATCTACGAGTATACAACTACTAAAAATAGAACTGCCTTCTTTTTCTGAGGATCCTACTGAATGGGTTGTTTTTTATGATTCATTCCACTTGCTAATCGATTCGAATGTTAATCTATTCAACATGCAAAAAATGCATTATTTGGTAAGCTGTTTGAAAGGAGAAGCGCTGCAAGTTATTGAAAACTTGAAGGTTAGTGACGCAAACTATGCGGAAGCTTGGAGCCTTCTCAAAACCAGATACAATAATCTTCGGGTTATCGTAGAGCACCATTTTCGGGCAATTTTCTCTGTTGAAACGGCAGGCGACGATTCAGCTAACAATATTAAGCGCGTGCTGGACCCGTTACTACAACATATATTGCGTGCTCTAGGTCGTCCAGTGGAGTTTTGGGACGATTGGACGGCCGCTTTATTGTTCGATTGCCTTTAAAGAATGATGTGCCATTGGGTGAATCACGCTCTATTGCAGATCGAAGCTTACAGCGAATGGAGAGGCGATTCAGCACGGATGCAAACCTTCGTTTAATGTACACTGAATTCATGCGAGAACTAATTCAAATGGGGCACATGGAAAAGGTGTATGATTTACCGGCGAAATGCTACTACATGCCTCACCATTCAGTGTTGAAGACTACGAGCTCCACGACCAAGTTACGTGTCGTTTTCAATGCTTCAATGAAATCTTCCACAGGTTACTCTCTTAATAGTACTTTGATGATCGGGCCTTCGCTTCAGCAAGAGCTTCTGTCTATTCTGCTGCATTTTAGAAAGCATCGCTTTGCCATGACGGCTGACGTGGAAAAAATTTACCGCCAGGTAATGATGATCATACAAATTATCAGCGTGTAGTATGGCGAGAAAGGTCAGAAGAGCCGATCCAAGATTTTCGTATGTTACGCGTTACATATGGAGTAGCCGCCGCATCACAATTGGCCATCAAATCGCTTCAACAAACTGCAATAGATGTCACCGAGAAGTACAAGGAAGCCACACATCTTATTTGCCGTGATTTCTATATGGACGATTTGCTCACAGGTGCCCCGTCTGCTAAGACGCTCATTAACTTGCAGGAAGATATTTACACGGTATTTTGTACTGGTTGTATCGAGCTACGAAAGTGGGCAACTAATTGCAAGGATCTAGCTGATCTGATACCACACATTTCAAAAACAAATACCTACTTCCTGGCTAGACGATCAAGATGTTCGTACTTTGGGTATGATATAGAATACAGAAGAAGACTGCTTAACTTTCACAATATGCCTGAAAGAACTTCCTTCAATTTTCTAAAAGAGCTTTTCTCTCCGATGCCAGTACCTTATTCGATCCACTGGGCCTGATAGAACCATGGCTAAAATCTGGTTTCAACAAATCTGGCAAACAAATGTTGATTGGGTCGACTCAGTACCCGAGACTATTGCTCAACAATGACTTGCC
Source organism: Clusia tigrina (assembly GCA_920105625.2). Taxonomy (NCBI): domain Eukaryota; kingdom Metazoa; phylum Arthropoda; class Insecta; order Diptera; family Clusiidae; genus Clusia; species Clusia tigrina. The sequence continues at coordinate 318,472,132 of OV050030.1, forward strand.
CATCGTAACGATCTACTAAAAATCTCCACACTTAAATTATCTCGTTGGATTGGCACCGGACAACCTGGATTTTTCAACGAATTTCATATTTTTGCTAATGCATCGGAGAGCGCTTATGCAGCTGCACTTTACAACTGAATGATTGATGAATTAGGTGACATTGTTGTCACGTTGGTTGCTGCTCGAACTAAAGTTGCACCACTCAAGCCAACCACATTACCTCGTCTTGAACTTTGCGCAGCACATCTCGCTGGTAAACTTACACGATATGTGGTGTCCAGTTTAGGTATTGAAAATATACCACTAAATGCTTGGACTGATTCCACCATCACTCTAGCTTGGCTGCAAGGGCATCCAAGTCGTTGGTCCACCTTTGTAGCTAATAGAGTGGCTTCAATTCACGAGGTGCTTCCCCCAGAATGTTGGAGACATGTGTCTTCCGAGCACAAACCTGCGGATTGCGCATCTAGAGGGATCATGCCTTCTAATCTTATTCAAAATATATTATGGTGGCATGGTCCAGACTGGTTAAGAGAACCGAATGCTGGCTGGAATCATCATTAATCGGTACAACTTACAACGGACTTAGAGTTAAAGCCTCGCAAACCTGTAGTTCATATTGATGAATCGGAGGAATCCTGGGCACTATCGACGAAATATTCTTCATTCACCAAATTGAAGAGACAAACTGCATATCTCTTGCGATTTCTTGCTAACATACGCGCTAAGAGAGCAGGAAATGAAGGTCTTGCTTCGATTGGGTCTCTAACGTGCAACGAATTGCAGAACGCTGAATTAAACTTAAGTATACCCAGAACTACTATTTTGCTACTGAAATTTCACTTTGTAGATCAAATAAGCCAATCCCTCTGCGGAGCACTTTGCTGCGATTACAACCATTTTTAGATGAAAAAGAGGCGTTGCGAGTTGGTGGTCGCATTAGACCTGCTATCGTCTCTAATGATTTCAAACACCCTATCATTTTACTGAAGAAATCGCCTATAGCTATACTCATCATATGGGACATTCACATATTCACGTTATATGGTGGACCTCAAATTATGCGAACAGTTCTACAACGGCGGTTTTGGGTCAAGTCTCCCGATGTGGTATATCGCCATTGCGCTAAATGCAAGCGATTAAATCGTAAAACGCTCCAACAATCCATGGCGGATTTGCCAATTAACCGTTTGACGAATTCACGTTGTTTCCTCCAGAGTGCAGTAGATTTCGTAGGCCCATACTCCTACAAATTTTTAGCTGGTAGAGGAGCAAAAACGGTAACATCTGCTCATTTATATGTATGAGCACTGGTGCCATGCACATTGAATTTGTAGGCGACTGTAGCTTTTATCAACGCTTTCAAACGATTCATTAACAGTAGAGGCTACTGCCAACATATGCATTCTGATAACGGCACGAATTTTGTTGGTGCTGAGAAGGAATGCATGGCTGATAAGACCGTGAGCAGATATTTTATAGACTGTAACACACCTCTGCATTTTAACCCACCTAATGCTCCTCATATGGGTGGCTATTGGGAAATTGGCATTCATCATCATAATTGGCGTACAACCATTTCTGATCATTACCGAGTTATGAGACTTCGCCAGTCGTCGCTGCTTCGCGCACGCTGGCTCCAATTGGAAACAACAAGTGCAGCCAGGTCCTCTTGAACCTGGTCCTTCCAACGTAGTGGTGGTCTCCCCCTCCTGCGACCGCCACCCGTCGGCATCGATTCAAATACTTTTTTCGCCAGAGCACTTTCATTCATTCGCACAACATGTCCCAGCCAGCGCAGCCGCTATGTTTTAATGCGCTGAACTATATCAATTTCGGCGTACAGCTCATACAGCTCGTTGTTCCATCTGATTCGATAATTTCCGTTGACGCATATAGGACCATAGATCCTTCGAAGAAGTTTTCTCTCGAACGCCCCCAAAGCTCGCTCATCGTTGTTTGTCATCGTCTAGGTTTCGGCACCATACAGCAGGACGGGAAGCATGAGGGCTTTGTAGAGCGTAATTTTTGTTCGTCGAGAGAGGGCTCTGCTTCTCAATTGCCTACTGAGCCCAAAGTAACACTTGTTGGTAAGACTGATTCTTCACTGATTTCCTTGCTGACATCGTTCGTGGTGTCGATGCTGGCTCCCAGATAAACGAAGTCCTTCACAACCTCAATGTTGTAGTCGCCAACAGTGACGTGGTGTCCAAGTACTTCGTTTTGCCCTCGTTTACCGCTAAACCCACTGGCCTCGCTTCTCTCTCCAAGCCGGAAAATGCAGCACTCACGGCGCGGCTATTATGGCCGATGTCTATATCATCAGCGTACGCCAGTAACATGACACTCTTGTGGAAGATAGTACCTGTGCGATTTAGATCTGCTGCGCGTACGATTTGTTCCAACATTATATTGAAGAAAACACACGATAAGGAGGTCACCTTGTCTGAATCCTCGCTCAGTAACAAACGGCTCGGAAACGTCATTACCGATTTTAACTGAGCCAGTGGTGGTGGTTAGCGTCATTTTGCACAGCCGAATTAGCTTAGCAGGGACGCAAAAATCAGACATTGCGGCGTACAGCTGACTCCTTACGGTGCTGTCGAATGCGGCTTTGAAATCGACGAAAAGGTGGTGTATGTCGATCTGCTTCTCTAGGGTTTTCTGCAGGATTTGGCGTAGTGTGAACATTTGGTCACTGGTGCCTCTACCAGGTCTGAAGCCGCACTGCCGGATTACCCTTCTTGTGGATTGGGCAGAGCACACTTAAGTTCCAGTTGCTGGGCATGCATTCCTCCGACCATATTTTGCAGATGAGCTGGTGCATGCGATTCGTGAGCTCATCGCCGCCAGCCTTGAATAGCTCCGATGGAAAATACGCGACCACTGCGCGCAAGTATTGAGATCAGGGGGAGAATCCGTCAGCATTCGAGAGCCGAGAAGCAAATACGGTAGCTGTCTGTTGCGATTGTAGCTTTCCGACGTCAAGCTTCCTCTGCGAATTAGAGCGTACGTTTTTTGCCGCACTGAGGCGAGTGCTTTAGTACCTTAGCTACAACAAGGTAGTGGTCCGAGTCAATGTTGGCACCTCGGATTATACGTACGTCTAACATGCTGGATGCATGCCTGCCGTCGTTCCTGGTTTCATGATCAGGGGACAGCCAGGTGGCTTTATGAATATCGGGATGTTGGAATTTAGTACTACTTACTACCATGTTCCGTGCTGCGGTGAAGTCGATCAGCTTCATACCGTTTTCTGAGGAGGCTGAACTTACCGACGGTTGGTTCAAAATGCTTTCGCTGCCCACCTTGGTGTTGAAGTCCTCTAGTACAATTTTTACATCGTGGCGGGGGCATCGATCGAAGGTTTTTTCTAGTTGATCGAGAAGGCATCCTTGGTGTTTTCGTCTTTCTCATCCGTTGGAGCATGTGCGCAGATTAGGCTGATGTTAAAGTATTACGCCTTAATGCGGAGTGTGGCAAGCTTGTCGTCGACTGGGGTAAATCCCAGGACTTTATCTCGCAGTCGTTTGCTTACCACAAAACCTACACCGAGTCTGCTTTGCTGTTTTTTTTATGTGGCGGGTTCCAAGCCCAGCGCACAACCCTAAGCTAGGGATTTTTTGTTTGTTTGGTGGTAACCCACTTCGGGGGTATGGGCGCTGCCGTTGGTACCTATAGTACTCCTCCACCACCGTTCCTACATGCGAGACCCCACCTGGCCTCGCACACTTTGATGAATCCTTAAACCGAATTTGTCAGAGTGGCCTCACCAATGCTCCCTCTATAGTTGGCCCTGACCAAGGATCCCACATGGGTTGGTTACCACATCTTCACCTAGGTTGCTCAAGTTACCAGGGTGCACCACGTGGAGGTGCGAGTAGGAAGATTTAAGAGACATGAGCTGTTAGTAGCAGGAAACCCTAACGTGTACCTGTCCCTCTTGGCACCCTGGGAAACTGGCATTAAGCGTATCAAATATCACCTTAGAAGAGTTCTTGGTGATACGTTGCTTACATTTAAAGAATTCTCTTAACAGAAGTCGAAGCTTGTGTCAACTCGCGGCCCCTCTGTTCACGTGCATCCGACGTTCACTTTATACTTGGTGAGCCATTGAGAGCATTGCCAGAGCCAATATTTACCAACGTTGGCATGCAATCTCCACTATGAGACAACATTTCTGGCGACGATGGCGTGACGAATATCTCATCAGTCTGCCACGCAGGGTCAAATGGTTTCGTCAAAAGCCCAACCTGCAAGTGGATGATGTTGTTGTCATCCATGATGATCGTATTCCTCCAACTAAATGGAAACTTGGCAGGGTATTAAAGTGTCATTCAGGAGCGTGTGTGTCATATAAATATATATATATATATATATATATATATATATATATATATATATATATTTATATTTTTATATATATATATATATATATATTTTTTTGTTTTATTTCCGATTATTTCATACATCTTTCACCATTATATTGACACCTAGTACATGATTTGACAATGATTTGACAATCACTTCTTGGCCAGTGCCAAGAAGTGATACAACAAAAATTATTTACATTAATTATAATAATTCCCTATAATTATATTATAACAATTTATTATCAAAATTATATTTATAATAATTATTTACATTTACATTTATATTACTATTACTAATATGTGTAGTCTGGATTTCCTAGTTCAGTAGGTCGTTTGATCGAGTTCTCTTTAAACGTCGCATGGTAGTTTTTTCTAGATGTAGCAACTCGTTTAATTCTTCGTTATTATGCCCATGCATTGTATCGTAGTGTTTTGTGGATATCTTTTTTATTTCTTCGTCAATTCTTGTCATATTTAGTTTGCGGTGTATATCTTCATTTGTTGTGTACCAACCAGACTTTATGATAACTCTTAATATTCTAGATTGCTGTCTTTGAATTTTTTGTATCTGTGACCGCTTTGCCGTTCCCCATACTTGGAGTCCGTACGTCCAAATTGGCTTTATAGTACACTTGTATAGCAGCAACTTGTTGTTAATTGTGAGTTTAGAATGCTTACCCATTAACCAATATAGTTGCCTAAATTTTTCTTTTATTTGTTTCGTGTTTTGTTTGATGTGGTAGTGCCAATTTAGTTTTGAGTCCATGTGTATACCAAGGTATTTAGTTGTAGACCCTATTTTTATAACTTTATTGTTTATTTTAATAGGTATTGGGTTAAATTTTGTTTTAGTTGTAAAAATTATTTGTACAGTCTTATCTTCATTAATTTCAAGCACCATTTATCAAACCATTCCTTAACTTTCTCTGTGTATATCTGCAGATTTGCAGTCGCAGTATTTAGATTTTTGTCAGATGCTAAGAGGATTGTATCGTCAACAAAGGTAGCAATTGTGGTATTCAGTTCTTTTGGAAGTGGTATATCTGAGGTAAATATGACATATAGCAGTGGTCTTAAAACACTCCCTTGAGGAACTCCAGCTGTTGTAAGATGAATAGATGAACACTCTTCATTATATTTGACGTAAAAGTACCGATCACTAAGATAACTTTCAACAATCAAATAGTAGTCAATCAGTCTTCAGTTTCTGCAGCAGGCCTTTATGCCATACTTTGTCAAATGCTTTTGCAACGTCTAAGAATACAGCAACGCAGTACCGCTTATATTCTATGTCTGTTTCAATTTTGTTTGTTATACGGTGTATCTGTTGAATTGTTGAATGTCGTTTTCTGAAGCCGAATTGATGATTTGGTATAATGTTTTTATTGTCAAGGATCTGGCTAAGTCTACCATGTAATAGTTTTTCAGCAACTTTAGAGATTATGGGAAGTAGGCTAATTGATCTATACGACGAAGCAGTTGTAGCATCTTTTCCCAGCTTCGGTAGTGCAATAATTTAGCAACTTTCCATACTTTGGGAAAAAATTGTAGTCGGAACATTGAGTTGATAACATTCCTTAAGTAGTTATAGCCTATAGTAGGTAGCTCAGCGAGAGCTTTTCCTGTCAACATATCGTATCCTGGTGCTTTTTTGTGGTTTATTCGTTTTTTAATGCAATTAATTATTTCTGTTGTGTTATATTTAAAACTGCATAAAGTTCATAATTGTTTGGAGCCCCTGCCTTATTTTGGGGATGAGAAAATTTCAGAAGAGAATTCTTATTCACATTAGAAAAAGAATTTGATAAGTTTCACCTTGTTTCACCTCCTTCAGAATTCATTGCGTACATAGCCAAATTAGAAGATATGTTTCCTGAGGATTTTAATGAGTTATGTCATAGAATTGGCGTCAGCCAATTAGTTTTTGAAAAAATTGTAGATGTACACCCCTTTCTTTGTTGTAATAACTGTAGACCCACACTAATGCTTACTATTTTCGAATTAGAATATACTTTGTTTTAAAATTTTTTAATAGAGAAGTAACGAATTTTAATTTTAAAAATAAGATTTTATGTGTTTCACATTTATAGTATTTTTACTTAATGCATGCAATATCAAATTTACGGACGTTTTAAAAAAATAAACACCTACATAGTAAGTGAGTTTACCGCGCTATGAACGGTAAAAAGGAGTTCCCTACTATTACAAATTTTTATTATTATTATATTATATTATTCCTTACACCATAATTAATTATGAATGCAAGGTGTTGGGGGAATGAGTACTAGCTACAGAAGCATTCGACTCGAAGAGTAAAAGATTTTTTTATAGAAAGAAGCATTTTGGAGACCAAGCCTGTCGCAGGATTTGAACCTGCGACCCTCGGGGTGTGAGTCTAGCATGCTTACTACTAGACCACAGAGGGTGGCTAAAAATATTTAAACCCAAAGCGTAGTAGAAAATTTAAAAATGGAGTAATTTTGATAAATAAGGCTTAAATTATATAGATTTACTTATTAATATAATTAAAAAACTTTTTCACATCATTTCTGCTTATATGTTATTAATAATTTGTAGGTCTGTGTAGCATTTTCCACACCACCTGTAAGGTTTGCCACTTGGCGCGTTACCGATTTTTTGAGGTGTACGTTTCCCCTATATACAGGGTGGCCCAAATGAGACCTCGTGATGTTAAACACGTGTAACTATTGTAATAACGGGTTTTTTTCATTTGTTAAATACATTTTATGGAAATTTAACGTGACTATGTGTGATATATGGCATCAGACAAATGACCACCATTTTGCTCGATAAAGGCATTGGCTCTTTTTAGCGCATTTTGCATTACACGGCGTAATGCTTC